>JAQZBX010040354.1:0-17211 GCA_029593785.1 Cabassous unicinctus | reverse complement strand
CCTCCCCACTCCCAATTTTTATGAGACGCATGAGGCAATCAGGAATGTGGGTGGACATTTCTATTTTCTCAGAAGAAGTCATTTTGGGAGTGGGAAAAAGTGATGAGTGACAAGATTTTGATAGATGAAATATTTTCGGACCAGAAGATTATTCAAGGCAGACTTCCCTTCTTCTTCAGAGGCAAATTTAATATCTTCCTATTACCATTCCCACTTTCTACACACTGCCCATTTTTACCCTTACATGTAGTTCTATCCCACTTACAAGTTGCATTCTGAAGGGGCACATTTTTCAGAGCAATACTGATATGAACGTAGTAAGGCTTATATGCTTCTCCATAATATCTAATTTTACTAATATAGCTAAATTCATTATTATTCATTAAGTCATTCACTCATTCATCCATTCACTCAGTAAGTATTCATTGAGCAACAACTGTGTGCCAGTCACTGGGCTGGGCAGTGGAGGGTTCAGTGGTGGCAAGAGAGGCCCTGCTGTAATGGACCCTACCTGGGGGGAGGAAGTTAGGAAGTAAACAAGTAAATATAGAGGATAATTACAGATTAGAATAAATCTTCTGTTGGAAGCAAACAAAGTATTGTATTAGTCTCCCAAAGTACCAGAAATCTGTTGGCTTTTATAAAGGGTATTTATTTGGGGTAAAAGCTTACAGCTGCAAGGCCGTAAAAAGTCCAACTCAAGGTTGCTTTCTCGCCAAAGTCAGTTGCTTAGAGAAAGCATCCCGATTTTGAGCTGAGAATTGAAGAATGAAAATAACCCAGCTTAAAAAGAGGTGGGGGTTGGAGGTGGGGGAGCTTTCCAGGCAGCGGATACAGCAGGTTCAAAGGCCCTGAGGCAAGAGAGGCCCTGGTACATTCGGAGGACAGTAAGGAAGCTAGTGTGAACCAAGCATGGTGAGCTGGCTGCCCTTGGGGAAGGAAAGGCAGGGCTCTGCAGTTGCTTTCTGATCTCTAAGCCTCTGAGTAGTCTTCCTGTTCTCAACCCCACTTTCGTGAGGTCTTTACCTCTTGAAACTTCCTCACGGCCAAAGTAACCTTTTCCTCAAACATGGGAGGCATGAATTCATTGTCACTGGTACCATTACCACGTTGTATAAAGTACACAGTAGAGTCCAGATTTATGATCAACACAGCTTCTGGGCTCAGATCTAAATATTCCTGTCCTGGGAGGAGTAGGGAGCACATTCTCAAAAGTAACTTTGTTCTTCCAGTGATTACCAGGACAGCAGCAATATCTGCAAACTGCCTTAAGAGAAGCCTATTTTTCTTTCTTTTGTCTCTCTCTCTTTTTTTCTTTTAAGGTACCAGGAATTGAACCCAGGACCTTGTACCTGGGAAGCAGGTGCTCAACCACTGATCTATACCTACTCCCCTCTTTTGCATCTCTTGAATCATTTCTTGGGCAACAAAATAGTGTGGTGAGAAAGACTAAAGTAATATAAAACTTGACTCACCAATGATGTCCCGTATTTCTGATCACACAGTCCCTGGCAAATGCTCAATTAATGTGATTTGTGGTTATTATTGGATAGAAAGGATAAACTCCAGCTTAACTCTAAAGGATTTAGGTGTTCAGAGAGCAAAGCCCTCTTAAATTTTACCTGAACTAAATCTCAAACCATTTTGTTTCAGAAGGAAACCACAAACGTCAAATAGTACGTAAACACATTTCCTTTTGAAACTCAGAATGTTCCTCGATTTTCAAAACAAAGGATTTAGGATGCCATTGTTGGACAACACTCTGTTTACTTGCTTGCTTTCCTTCCGTTCTCTTAGGTCAAAAGTTAGTATCATATGGTTGATTAGAAAATGTTTTTAAAAGCTTGATTGGGTCAGTCTGTGCCATCCTGAGTATTTCTCAATAAAATTCTCAATTTAGAGAGGAAAGTTTTCAGGCTTGACAAACCGTTTCTGTGGAAGAAAAAACAGAGATAACAGGCCCACCTTAGGTGTTTGGCTTGGAGGAAAATGGCTCTGCCGTGCCCTGCTTTCTCACTGGCTCCGCGTCTGTAACCGTGGTAGGACGAGAACCGGATGACCCTCTGCTCTACCACTCTGTGGTCAACTGTGTCAGGTGTCATGGGGGCCTCCTGAGATTTGGACTAGAGGCCTGGAGATAGGCGGTGAGGGTTAGCAATTCAGTAGACCCAGGATTGTTCAATCATGCCATGAGCTGTTATTCCGTATAGAGCTCTGCCATGTGGTGTTCAGTGAGATGGAGGCTCTTGTTGCTATGCCATGTTCAACTCCCAGCTGGGTTGGGAGATAAAGGGCCTAAGGGTCCCCTTATGAAGTCCACTACTGAGTGGGGCTTTCTTCCATCCCATCACTTTGTGATCATTCATGTACGCTTCTATCTCCCTTTCAATCCGTGGGGTGGGGGTCCTATGATAGGCATCTGTGTATCTCCAGGGTTTATCGGTGTCTGTGCTCAATAAACACATGTTGAATGAATTAATTCAATTTAAAAGCTCCCATATATTAAGCCCTTGGTTTTCTTGCAGAGGATTGGGTCAGTGGATTGCTGAGAGCAAACACTCAGAAAACCTAGTCTTCTAGAAGTGTCAGTTTACAGTGATGAGAACAAAGCACACTGTGAGACAGCAGGTCAGGGCAGCCTAAACATCCATCCTAAGCCATCCATACCCCTCAACATGGCACCTTGCAATCCAGTGTAACTACCTTACCCCGCGGTGCTTCTAGCATTTTTCACATCCTGACTTATATAAAAATGATAATATTTGTACAGCAATCTGGGATCAACCTCTAAGGCTGCTCACAGCAGGAAGATACTGGCCTCAAGGCTCCGATGCTTCCTCCAGCCTCCAGGGAGTCTGCAGGGATCTGCTTGGGAGCATACTGTATCCATCCCCAAGCTGCCTCCAACAGCCCAGCGGCCAGGAATCCCTGCCGTATTTGTTGCAAAAATTAGTCTATAAGCAACTGTGATTCCTAAATATAAAACCCAGGACCAGGTACAGTGTCTTCCTACATTACAGACGCCATCTCACAATTCTTGCCCCATCATATAATAAGGACAAACCAGTATGCGGACAAGTGCAATCCATTCAGGGTCTGGAAGGGCTGAGCCTGGTGGTCTGGCCAGGGCCTGGAATGCAGGTGATACAGAAATCCTGGAAGATACTAACCCGACTTTATAGTTTACAAAAAGCTTTTGTGTACCTCATTGGATAACAAATTATAGCCCAGAACCAGCAGAGTGAAAAATTAAATAAAGTCTCTGAATAACTAAAATGTATCCTATAAAGTCCAATTACTAAGGTTCATAACCTTTCTTTTTAAATGCCCAGATGCTCATTCAGAATCAATTTACTCTTAGTTTACAAACAGCTTTAACCAACTTGGATCTGACTTGCCAATCTCTAAGAGAGGTACCAAGAAAGAAAATTAGTTTCCAGAGATGGACATAGTGACAGCAGTGAGAAGTCACAGTCGGGCAGCGAGAGAAGATTCCGATAAACACACAGTAATCTGAGACTAACGAAGAGGCAAACAGCCCCATGAACTTAAAATGGTTTTGGGGTCATCATTATATTAGCATAGGACTGTATGATGGTAGATTTCAATATGAAGCTATTAAGACCCCGAGGTAGGAAGTGGTTAAGCTGTGTCTTTATATCCCTTTTAAGGAGTGCTCAGAAGAGTCTGGCCTATCTTAGAGAGTTCCCATTTAAAGTCTTAAAAATAATCATTGCCTGAAGATATTAATCCTGAGCTATACAGAGGAGTTGACTCTCCACTCATTTCTAAAGGGCTCCAGATAATCAAAATTTTACAGTATATGGTTTTATTTTGCTGTATTTGTTGAATAGGGCTTTATGTTCTATGCCCTTTATGTTAATAGCCAACATAGGAAATCATTTCTATCTTTCTCTTTCTTTGTATAATCCCAGTATATTTACTTGCTATTTATTTAAATAGACCTTGACTGACTTTGAGTGGCCCTCAGCTAGAATTTTTTTCTGTCTCCTCATCCCTCCTCCAGATAATGAAACTATGATATCTTGGCTATTTTTAACATCCATTGAGAAGCAGCAGTTCTCTGATCTTTGTCTAAAATAATTCAGTACTTACCATAGAAACAATGGGCTCTTGTATGTCAGAATTCCTATAGCTTGGCCATTCTTACATGACTGGCAAATCATTTTTCTCTGAGAAAAATCAAAGCTTTCCAGTACTCTTGCTAAAGAGAAGTCAAATATTCATAGATCTCTTAACAATAGAAATAAAGAGCTGTGTTTGAGTACAAAATGTTGTAGATAACCTCAAAATACATTGCTGATTATAGCAGACCTTTGGCATAAAAATCCAATGCATAGGAGTTGGGGGTGGAGGAGATTTACCCATGCATTCTTCTCACTCCAGAAAAGGTAGCAAGCAAGAAAGAAACACTAATGAGTACTCATTGTATGCCTGGCACTGAGATTCATAGTAATTTCTGTATTTATGAATACCCTAATTTTATAATGAGAAAATAGAGGTTAAGAGAGGGACATATAAAATGCACATTTGATTTTGAAGACAGTTATAAATGTAAAATATCTCGTTAATTTTTTAATACTGATTACATGTAGAACTGATAATACTTGGGTAATTTAGGAAAAATATAATATATTATTAATTTTTTTTTAAAGAGGAGAGAGGTGACATAATATGGCCAAGTCTCCCACCCATCGGGTGGAGGGGCTTATCCCTAAGTGGCCAGAGGCAGGAGCCCTCAGGCTCGAGTCCAAGGGTGACGTCTGGTCGCCTCCATTGAAGACATTTATAGATAGCCTTTTTTGTTTTAATGACTAGAAAATGGATTTTATTGAAGACACAAGGGGCCAGAACAGTCATGGAAGAGAATCACGGCTAAGACTCCTGGTTGGTTCAATGCCTATAATTCCCCTCAAGCAGTGGTACCAACTCGGGGAGGCAGAATGAAATGGTTTGAGACTGGGGCAATGGGACCCCCTTGGAGCCACTGAGAGTGCGACAGAGCAGCAGAGCTCAGCGAATAAGATTTTCGGGTTAACTGGAAGGTTGTGAAGGTCCAATGAGGGGACCTCTTCTCTGAGGGTCCTTGATAGCTAATTACTTCCTCCTTGGAAGGTCCTTGTTTAATTAAGTTTCTATGCCATTGTTTATCCACAAATATGAATAATGCCTGAGTAAATACTATTTCATTAAATTTGTTCACTAATGGGGGAAAAAAAAAGATTATTCCTAAGGATTTGTGAGTCCCAGGAACTTTATTCACTAACATCTTTTTATAAGGACACCCATCATTGGATTTAGGGCTGACCCTAATCTGGTATGACCTTACCTTAACTTGGTAACATCTGCAAAGACTCTATTTCCAAATGAGGTCATATTCTGAGGTTCTGGGAGATGAATTTCGGGGGACACCAGTCAACACAGTACAGTGCACCCCATGTCATCATCTTTGTTCTCCTTTACCACAGCAGAGCAGGAAACACCGTGGGTACTTGCTACTGCTCTGTGCCCCAAAGGAAATTCAGGGTATACAATCCCCCAACCTAGCTGGGGATTCCGTGGGCACCCTACCTTCCAGACTGGCCTGAGACAGCAGGATACAGACCCTCGTCGCTACCTCACTCCATTGTTCTCCTCCCTGACTCTTCCACCTGTCCACAGATGGAATCAATGTTTAAAGAAGGGCTGAGAAAATGGGCTCTTATACCCTTAGGGTCATGCATTTCCCCCAGATCTGTTGCTTATGGCAGAAACATTTGCTTTTAATACCCGAGAGCCAGGCATTGAAACAACAAAGCCCTTTCTGGACAATCGATAATACTTGCTGTTAGTCCGAATGTATATTTTGACCCTCAAACACTAAAAAATGATGTTCTTATTCTAAGTTGTTCTGCTGTGGCCTTCTGTCTTTGAAGCTATTAGCCCAGACTGCCTGAAAATAAGCCTATCTCTAATCCTGGGGAGAGGTGCGCGGGATCATCCCGTATATGACCCAGCAGAAGATGCTGTACCTAAATCCAATCTCCTGTGGCTTGAGCCTCTGTGTTAGCTGAGACCTCCATGTGCTGACTTTCCCAGCATCCCCTTAATAGCTGGCATCCAAGCTCAGACCCTTTGGCTCCAAGGGTTCAGTACGTACCATTCCCACATATGACTTATAAAAAGGGAGACCAACAGAGTGGGGGTGGGGTGGCACCCTTCTGCTTGTCCCCGGCCCAAGCACATTGGTCTTTGGGATGCTGAGACACATCCACCTGGGACATGTCTGCCCATGCAATCCAGCTGGCACGTTCCAGCCGGTACCAAGTGATGCCACAGATGTCCCCAAGACGCCCTGCCTGGTACCTTCTTTACGCATCACCCTCTACACTAAGAGGTTACCTCTCCATCACAATCACTGCTCTATAATTATAGGAAGACCATTTTAACCAGTGAGCTTATGGATCAGAGCTGGGAGCCAAACTTGAGCTATAATTTGGACTGAGGGGCTTCAAAGTGTTAAGGCAGGTCTTCAAGGACCTAGATGCCACACCAGGCCAGGCTACCTATCTAAGTATGTGCTCTCCCTCCATCCTTCTCATAGAACCTCTGTTTCTTAAATGGGCACAAGGTCGTCAGGAATGAGGCCCATATTTCCCCACTTCCCTGGCAACCAGGTGTAGCCAAGGAATTGAGTTCTGGTCAATGAGATGTTAGCACAAAAGTGTGTGGCAACTTCCGTAAAACCTCCTTAAAAGTTGGTTGGCACACTCTCATTGTCCCATTTGCTTCACCCCTTCTTTCTCCTGCTACCTGATATGTGGATGTGATCGCTTTTGGACCATGAAGAAGATAGTCATATCCTAGGGACAGAGAGGAATTTGGCTTCATTAGCAGCCTTATGTGTACTAGACTCCCGCCCTCCATGCTTATGTGAAAGATTAAAGCCTTGTTTGTTGAAGCCACTGGTCATTTGAATTGTCTGTAGTATGCTGCCAAACCAATTTCTGATATATCTGAATTACTGCTCAGTTCAATTCTGCCTGGGCTTGGGGTACGGGTTGGAGGGGAGAGTGTCACGGAGCAATGTGAAGCTGTCATTTACTAGGAGCGACTCTTGTGCGTCGCTGAACTCAGCAGCAGCTTAAAGTATCAGACTGGGCACAGAAAGGTTTTTATTCTGCAGCTCTGGAATGTGTCTTTGATGGAGTTTCTTCCCTTGCTCTACCTTATAGCAATGAGAGAAATGGATTTGACATATTAAAAAAAGTGTCTGTCTATTTTGCTTCAAGATATAAAGTGCCCTTCTCCCGTGACTTGTGGGGATTTGCTGTGGTTGCCATAGAGACCAAGTGAATCCAAGTTCAACCAGGATAGCTAGGCCTTTTCATTCAAAGGCACATATTTTGAAGAGGAAGCCAATATGTAAGATAGTAAGATGACTCATCTTTCGTTAATACAGTGAAGCAGGCTGACGTCTTCCTTCAGGATCTTAGTGGATGTTATCCCAAGAAGCACATATTCGTGAGTGAATCATGAAATGATTAAGTAAGTACATTTTCTCCCACCCACCCAGCACCTGTCCTTAAAGGATTCTCTTCTTCCAGCATTTTAGAGAGAAAAATTAAGCCATCAACTCACCTCCTCTACTGATCCAAATAAATACATATTTTCTAGTCATTTTCTTCTCTCCCACGTGCCTGAGAGTTGTTCTCCAAACCAGCAGGTTGTGATGGAAATAGTGCTAGGTTTGGCATTAGGAGACAGAGCCTATTCTTGGCTCTGCCCTTATTTGGTTGCATGGCTTTGGGTAGGATTGCTGGCTTTCTTGATCTGCAACAGTAGGGGGATTGTGAGATGAACCCCTAGGATTCCTTCCAAATCTGGAAACCTCAGAACCTCAGATACCTCCTGAGTTTTTAAGTTTTCTCCCCCATCATGTACCTACCTTAATCAGGCTTCTCAGTCCTTATCTTCCCCAACTAGAGTGTGAGCTGGTGTAACAGGCACCAACACATGTGGATTTGATGAGTACAGGCATGAATGAATGAATCTGGCTTCAAGATTGATTTACCTAAATGTTATAGCTCTTTTATCTTTTTCCTAGTCAGACTCCGAAATTGATTGTCATGTCTGGAATCAGTATATAACTGAAGCAAGTTTGAATCAAGACCAGGGAGCACCCTTGCTTCCTGTCAGCTTTCCCCTGCCATTCTTTGTGCCTCGCTTGCAGGCACTTTGGCAGTCCCAGGAACCAAGAGGCATGTCTTTCTGAGACATAATTATAGGAATGAAAAATAATGCTGGGTCTCAACTCAAAGATTAAACAATCTCCTGCAGGCCCTTTTCAAGGCTCATTTCTTCCCCTTTTGCAGACATTGAATCACTTAACTTAGCTAAAGGTCAAAAGTAAACTAAGGTATCTAAACCCCTTCACAGCAGTTTCAGGAGAATTCCAGAGAGGAGGGGAAGCCACATTGCAGAGGGAAAAGGAAGCAGATAATTGAGGTGGGAGGTAACTGAGTTCAAATTCTGGATCCTTGGGCAAACGTCCTGGGGCCTCCCACTCTCCACTGCACCCTCTCCCAACTCCCAACTAAATGCCTTTCCAGGCCCTCTGGCAGAGTCTAGGTGAAAAACGAAACTGCTGGGTCTGCTCTGAAGGAAAAGTGGGCTTCCCTCCTGAGGTCCTCTCCTGATACCTAGCTGCTTGCTTAACTAAGTTCACCCCCCAGGAAGTGGCAGGTGGCAGAGTCAACCCAAGTTTTCCTGTTTCCAGAGCCAGAGTCCTTGCCATCCTGCTTCCCAGGCGATTCCAGAGCTGGCTGAGCCTGGCAGGAGGGCATGGCTTAGCTCTCAATCTCCATGTTTATCAATGTTTCCAGAAGTCACTGGGTACCGGATGTGTTGTATGGTAGTTTTCATTTTATGGAGAAAATTTTAATCCAAGAATCTCTCTGATTTCTAATGTTTCGTGACCACTTTAACATATTCATTTTTAAAATTGTAGTTTTGACTGTGTAATCCATTTTCATGGTTCAAAATCAAAATTATATAAAAAGGCATTCTCAGAGAAGTCTCACTTTCATCCCTCTTCCCTCTACTCTGGTCCTCTGTAAAAGATAACCAGCTTCCAGTTTATCCTTCCAGTGTTGCTTTCTGCAAGAGAACCAGAACATACACACATGCGTACATATAAAATTATATTCCTATTTCCCCTTATTTCAAACCCAAATATAGCATACCATGTCACTGTTGGGCACCTCTTGTCACAATGCTGGATCGTGGAGAGCACTCGGAGTCTAGAGAACTCTTCCTTGTGATGTTTACATTGCTCCCAACTACTCCATTGTGTGGCTGCATTCTAGTTTATTTAAACAACCCCCTCACTGATGAGCATTTGCGTTATTTCCAATCCCATCGCAAATATCTCTGCAATGACTGGCTCTGTAAAAACTGGTTTTGTATTGGTGGAAACGCGTGTTTTGGGGAAGGTTCCTGTTGTAGTTTGCTCAAGCTGCCAGTGCAGAATACCAGAAGTGGACTGGCTTTTATAATAGGAATTTATTAGGGTAAAAGCTTATAGTTCTGAGGCTGTGAAAAATGTTCAACTCAAGGCCTCAGCAGAGATGCTAGCTCATGAATTGCAGCCGAGGGATCCTGGACTCCTGCGACGTGGCAAGGCAAAATGGCAGGCCCTGCCGGCCTCTCTGCTTTCTCCTCCAGGCTCACTTTCTCCCCAAGCTCAGCTGTGGGTGATCAGGCACAATGGCTCATCGCTCCCCTACCTTCCGAGCTGAGCTGCGTCTCTTCAGCTCTGAGCTGCTCTGTGGTTCTAGCTTCCAGCCTCCAGCCTCTCAGCCCTTTGGGGTTTCTCTCTTTCAATAGTTGTAGGCAATCCTGGAATCCTCTCTTACATGGCAATTCTCTTTCTCTGCGTCTCTTTCTTTGCATGTGTCTCCCGTTTATAAAGGATTCTAGCAAGAGGGCAGAGACCCACCCGGGGTCACGCCTCACTGAAGTGCTCCAATCAAAGGCCCACAACTGAATCCAATCCAAGCAAAGGGTCCCACACCCTCAGGAATGGATAAGCTTCAAGAACATGATCTTTTCTGGGATTCACAAAAGCTTCAAACTATCACAGCTCCTAAAAGTGACATTTCTGATCAAAGTATAAACATGTATGTAATTCTTTAGATAATTTTTAGGTAATTGCTAAACTCTCCCCTATAGGGGTTATACCATTTTTCACTCCCACCTGCAAAATATAAAGTGGTAGATACTCCACAGCCCAGCCAAAAGAGTGTGTGGTTCACCTTTGGATTTTTCACCAATCCGAGAGGTGAAAAAATCTCAGTATAATTTTAGTTTGGGTTTCTCTTATTATAAGTGGGGTTGAATTTTTTTTCATATGTTTAAGGGCCATTTCCTTTCTTTTCCTGTAAATTGTCTGTTCATGCCTTTTGCTTGTGTTTCTATCAGTTTTCTTGTTGTTGATTTACCTGAAGGGTGTTTTATATATCAGGAGCAAGTCTTTTTTTTTTTTTTTTTTTTTTTTAAATTCAATATAAGTAGAATTTATTGAGTACCTGTAGGTTGCACGGTCCTCTATTAGAACAATGAAATCCAGGCACAAATCAGACACATGTTTCCTGGCCTCAGATACCTTATAATCTAATTAGTGTAATACAGATTAGGAACAGTAAATGGACACTTTATATGTCAACACCAATTACTCATGCCAACATTAAAGAACTGTAGTTTAAGTAATCCACAATGGAAAATGTATATGGTCTTGGAATCCACAGCATTTCAAATAAGATAATTAAGTTCCACTGCAGATAAACAGTCACAAAAATACAAATACAATGAAACACCTAAAAAGTACTATTAATGACTTTTGTTACTTTACATCTTCTGTTTCCTTCTTATTATTGTTCGGAGCCTCCGTAATACCAATTTATCAGACAGAAGCATGTCATCTTGTTGTTCTAAATAATCCAGTAAATTTTCAGTCCATTCAAGTGCAGCTTTATGAGTAATATGCTTCTCTGAATTCAGTTCTGTTTTTCTAGTCTTATTAAAAGGCTTTTGCTCAGTAGGCTTGGCCTGGTCCTCAGCGCCTTCATTGTCAGTTAACACCTGACAGCTTGAGTCATTACTCTGAGAGTCAAACCACTGATCAATAGTCTCAATGGCAACATGCTCACAGTCTTCTGTATTCTGTAAAACTGTTGCTAAATTAGCTGCTAAAATGGCTCCTTCATCAATGTTCATGACTGAATTCTCTTCATTGCCAGGAAAAAGTTTGTTGATTTCACTGTGTTCCAAGCCCTTGATACTTCATAAATTGCATCTAACACTGTCAAGTTCTTCCAAAACATTTTTGGATCAATTCCTTCATCCATGAATTTCTGTAGAAGTCCTGCCCGGTAGTATCTTTTTACTGTGGCTAGAACTCCCTGGCTCATAGGTTGAATTAGACTTGTAACATTTGGTGGCAAATATTTCACAATTATTTTACCATCATCTGAACTTAATATCTCTTCATTTGGATGTACTGGGGGGGAAATCCAAAAGCAGCACTGCTTTTTCTAGAAACCCCTTGGATTTCAAATGCTTCTGTACCTGTGGCACAAAGTATTTTTCAAACCACTGTCTGAAAACAGAATGTTCTATCCATGCACCCTTTTGACTGAAATAAGTGACAGGAAGGTTTAGGAGCAAGTCTTTATTGATATAAGTTGCAAAGATTTCTCCCAGTCTGTCGTTTGTCTTTTAACTTTCTTCTGAATATTAAGCCACAGAAAAACTCTCCAACTTCCAGGTTGGGAGTTCATCCAAGTTTTCTCAGAAAAGTGAATGGTCCCACCTTTTTCCATTGAGATCTCTAATCCATTTAGAGCTTTTCTGGTATTCTGCGTGAGGTATGGATTCAATTTTATATTTCTCCAAATGCCTTTTCAGTTCACCCATCACCTTTCATTAAGAAGCACAACTTTCCCCAGTTATTTGAGATGCCACTTTTATCCTATCTTACATGTGTCTTGTATCTACTTCTGGACTCGCTGTTTTGTTCCATTTGTCTTTCTAGTCTTTCTTATTACATTCTTAATGTGAGGACATTAGTTCCCTAAGTATATAAGTGAAATACTTCCCTTTTCTGATTTTTCTTTATGTTTTCACTCTGCTTTATTTTTTCATTGGATTCAGATTTTGTACATTTGCCAAGCAACAAGGACCTGCCATAATCCAAATACCATACCAGGGGGGTCAGGAAGCAGACCTGGAGAAGCTCAGTAGTCAGTGGGAGAGACACACAGAATGCCTTTCTTAGGCTTGTCTCAGCATAGCGATTATGGGATCTCCCTCCAAAGTCCCCCTGATTGCTTCTGAAAGCTCTTATGGTGTGCCTCAACTGTGTTAAGGTTGTTTACCCACCAGAGATTTTTAACTAGGACACATGAGCCTGCAGATGGCCAGGCTAATTCTCCTACTAAGAATTTTTCATTGACACCCTGACAATAAGACCTCTTTCTCTCAGGGCTGGTTTTGTAACTTGCCTTTTGGGTTCACATTGAATCACTATCCAGTTACAACTACAGCATCTGATATGGTGGCACAGTCTGTTACTCTTATTCCAAGTTGCAGCTAACGTCCTTCAAAAATTCTCTTTCCTGAAAATTGAATTATACACTCTTTCCAGATTCTTCTCAATTGACTGAGCCAAATATTATGAGGATTAAAATGATGTGGATTGTAATCCACATATCACTTGTGATGTACATACTAATGACAGTCTTGAATACAACCAATTACTCTTAACCACTTGAGAATCCCTTCCCTACCTCTCATTCTCCTCACTCACCTTCTTCCAGCCTTTGGCGCTTCATTCGTTGTCTCGCAACCTCAGAGTTACACAGAGATTTGTGAGGAAATCATTCTTTTAGTTTCACCTGAAACTACTCTCTCCAAGGAGCCCAACAGAAATCCACAGAGGGATGTCTAGAGGACCGGTATCTGAGACAGAGGCTAACTGGACCTCAAAATCTCACTGCCCACCTCCTCTTCAGTCAAATCCTCCTCCTAGAGTTCCATAATCAGACTGTACCTCACAAAATTTTTGTTCAGGAGGGTTTTGATCCACACAAGTCCTGTGGTGTGGCAATGTGGCTTTCCCCCCTTTTTGTGAGACACGATTTTTCGTTTTCCCAGAGAATCAAGATGAGCTCATAGGGGCTGAGGTACTACTGGGTGGTATTACTGGGACTTACGTCTCTGTAGTAAATGGAGCCAACAGAAAGTATCTTCACTATTGCTAAGAGGTAACGGCGTTGGCAGACCCAAACCCTGTACTCCAGCCATGCAGCTCTATTGATGGCCTCTTTCCCCACCTAGAATAATCCTCACTTCTGCCCTCCTATTACCTGAAGCCCCATCTATCCTGGAGCTTCAGTTCAAGGTGCCCCTCTTCTACCATGAAGCTTTTCCTGACTGGACTAGTGCACAGTGATCTCTCCCACCTCTGAAGTCCTGTAATAATCTTCTCTGTTCTTCTCACTGGAATAGGTAGTTTGAGTTCCTTTCTGACTTGCCTGAAAGAGCCTTGAGGGCAGAGTTTATGCCTCTAGCACTTAGTGTGGTGCCTTGCATACAGTGAGAGCCCAGGAAGCTCAGTAACAGACGGAATCACTGATGGACAGGTCTAAACGTAGATCTTTAGGACCCCACCGGCATTGAGTAGGAAAGTAAGTAAACAAGGGTCCTATTGGAAAAGATGAAACCAGGCAAAACTACTTGGGAAGGAAATATCTTTAAAAAAATAAATACAGGAAGAGCCAATGACTGGAGAAAGTGGACTAGGTTAAAATCCATCTGTCTCTCCACTCAAATTTTCATTTTTGTTTGTACTTATATTTCCTTCTTTATCTGGGTGTTGGTTCAGTCAATGTCTTATACTCTTCTCTTTAAACATATTTTGAAATTATTTTATGGCCAGAAAGGAGCTTAATGGTTTTCTTGTTCATTGTGAGACAATAGGAAGATACGGAATTTGGAGTCAGACAGTCGTGAGTTAAAAAAAAAAATCCTCTGTTAGCTGGGGGATGTTGAGTAAGTTACTCACCTCTTGGAACTTTAGTTTCCTCACTATAATAATGGGATAATGATGTCTTCCATAGCAGGCTACTGGGAGTATTAAAATTATTGCAGACATTGGCCTTCATACATGGAAGCCACTAAAATATGGTAGCTTTGGCATAGAAACCAGAAAATTGCCCTTGAATTAAGTCAGAGCAATGGTTTTCAAACTCAGTTCCTTAGAGCCCAAGAGGTATAAAGATTGTGGCTCTACGGCCACCATGCTGCCAGTGGCTGAAGGCAAAGGGCTGCCCAGGGGACAGAGTTCCAGGTCCCCAAACCCACTTCAACCAAAGTATCCCTGCTTTCATTTATCTTATATATTACAGTTATATGAAGGAATATACCATTAAAAAAAGAATTCAAAAAATTTATACTCAGTGTAGGACAGTGCATTTCACCCTATATTTGCCAAGGCATGCCTGCCAGTTACTAAAAATAAGTATTTTCATAGTTTAGAACGAAGACCTTTCAGTATGAGGAGAAATACATTTTATTTCAATGGGTCTTTTTAAATTTCTTGTATTAGGAAAACTATTAGTCCTGCCCCCAACAGTTACCTAGAATGTTAACGTGCTCCAAAAAGAAAAGTATATTGGATAAATGCCCAATAAATACCTAAACTACATACATCATAATGTTTTGAAAGAAGAAACGAGAGAAGTGTTGGAACATCTGTGCTCTGAAAAACATATTTATGCTCTTCCATCATCTGTATTCAATTTGTACTGCCTTATCTTCATCATGAGTCCTGGAATCTGGAGGTGAAACACAGAGGCTGGGATTGAAGGTCATCCAAACAAAACTCAAACCCTTAAAGGTCTCATAATTTTGAATAATTAGAACAACAACGTCTCGAAGAAGAGGGAATAAAGGGAGGATGTTTCCTGACTAGGATGATGGCGCTGCTGCTTCTGGCTGCCGTTAGTAGATTATTACATGCCAGGCACCGTGCTGAGTAGTCTAATCTTCAGCTGACCCTGCAGGGAGGGGTGTCATGATTCCCATTTACAGACAAGGAAACTGAGGCCCAGGGAGTTTAAGTAATTGCCCATTGTCACCCAATTGGTAAATGGAGTAATTAAGAGTCTACCTTAGGTTGTCTGACTCAAAGACCAAGCTTTTAATAACTATGTTACTCTAATTGTTAGGAAGATGATAATGGACAAGATAATTTTGATGAGTTTTTGGACCCTTAGTTTTTCCATTAGAAAAATTAGCATAATAAAATCCTCTCTGTTTTAGGGGAAATGAAGAAATGTAGAAATGCTTTAATGATTTTTCAGGGCTATAAATATTTTTAGGACTATGAATACAATCCTAGTTCAGGAAGGCGGGCTAAACACATACATTTGCCTCCTCTTTCTCCTGAGTTCCTATTGAAATGGTAGTAAAGACATCTGAAAGGATGAATGTGTCTCTTAGAATGCTAAAACAAAAAATGTCATTGGCAGAAGTTTTGGTGACTTGGATAAACTTTCAGGATTTAGAAAGCAGATGGGACCATATCGACATACCAAAGCAAAGTGATACAAAAGCCAAAGCATGCAAGTGAGAAGGCTGCAGCCACTGTCCCGTGGCTAGAGAGGATCGCATGGTAAGAAGAGCAGACATGGGTCTGGGGAAGCCACAGAACAGCTGGGCCAGTCAGGCCCGCCCTTCCCACTCCATATGTAGAGCAGCTTTTTGCTTCCAGCTGGAGCATCAATGACCGCATTCTGAATGGAGTACAGGCGCACCTTGTTGTACTGCACTTTGCTTTATTGCACTTCACAGATATTGCATTTTTTTTTTTTTACAAATTGAAGGTTTGTGGCAACCCTGCATCAAGCAAGTCTATTAGTGTTTTTTTCCAACAGCATGGCTCACTATGTATCTCTGTGTCACATTTTAATTAAGGTATGCACATTATTTTTTTAGACATAATGCTTTTGCACACTAAGTAGACTATAGTGTAGACATAACTTTTATAGGCACTGGGAAACCAAAAAATTCATGTGATTGGCTTTATTGTAATATTTGCTCTATTACAACATTCTGTGATATCGGGAGGTATGCCTGTAGAAGATTTTCTTGGGGAAGAGGTAGGGCAGAAGTACTGTGAAGCCTAAAGGGCTTTAGGGCCTCCACAATAAACTAGAATTCAGCTCCACTCCAAAGTGGAATTCTAGGGAAGTGGATGTGGCTCAGGTGACTGAGCTCCCACCTACCACGTGGGAGGTCCGGGTTCAGTGCCTGGTGCCTCCAAGAGAAGATGAGCAAGACAGCGAGCTGATGTGACGAGCTGGCGTGGTGAGCTGACGCAACAAGATGACGCATGAGATGACACAACCAAGAGACACAGCGAGGAAACACAATGAGAGAAGCAATAAAGCAGGGAGCGGAGGTGGCGCAGATGATTAGGCATCTTCCTCCTGCTTGGGAGGTCCCCGGTGCCTCCTAAAAAAAGAGAAGTCCAGCACACAAAAAACAGACACAGCGAATGCAAACAACGAGGAGGTGGGGAGAAATAAATAAATAAACTTTCAAAGTGGAATTCTACCCCCAGGTAAAGTCCCCTGGGGCAACTGTGATGGTCCTGATCTTACAGGCTAAATGGAAGCCTGACTGTGGCAGAGCCATCCACTTACACAGAGCCACTATCAGCCTTTCCACACGCAGAAAATGGCCCTCCGATGAACACCTGTTAGAAAAACCCACCCATCAAGCTACATTAATTGGCAGAGTTCTTCAATCATACAAAGGATCTCCAGGCATTTGAGGAAAATCAACAAAATGCAAGAGAAAGACCTAGATGACTACACACTGACCTCTGAGGAAACAGGAAAAGATAATGAGAGATAACTTCTAATGTTTAATTATCCTCAGAGGGATTTGATAGGGTATGGCATCCATAAAATAAGTACTGGCTGCTATGGGGACAAAAAAGGATTCGTTAGACAACAAGAAAGAATTATAAGAAATTTAAAATTATTATAAAAGTCTTAAAATCTAATGAAAGCGCTAAACAACAGAATGGAATTATTGAAGACCAAATTAGGGACATTTATGACAAAGTGAAGGATATCTCCA
>JAQZBX010040353.1:0-22707 GCA_029593785.1 Cabassous unicinctus | reverse complement strand
AAAAAAAAAAAAAACAAGCAAAACAAACAAAAAAACCAACTCAGGGGAGCCAGTGTAGCTCAGTGGTTGAGCACCAGCTTCCCACATATGAGGTCCAGGGTTCAATCCCCAACCCTGGTACCTAAAAAAAAAAAAAGACTGCTCGGAGGGAGAGCTTAGCCAGGGCCTCCTTACTGGTCCTCTGAGTTGGCTTTGAGCCTCTTGACAACCAAAGCAACAAAGGCAGTTGGGATTGGATTGTTGCAGTAAAAGAGGCTACAGTTTTAAGAGCTCAACTGCTGTTTGACGTAAATAAATGAACCTGAATCCCATAGATGCTCTATACACAGGTAGCTGGCTTATTGACGAAATAAACTGGTCTTTGCAGGGGGCACAGCAAGAAACAACTTCATTTGTTCTCACTCTTGTCTTTCAAACTCTCCCTCTGGTACTGAGCAGGATCTGGTCTAATTTCAGAACTCCCATCTCATTTTCCTCAAATCTCCCCACCTGCAGCAGCAGCTGGGGTTGGACTCGGGCAGGAAGCCCGCAGCAGAGAGCTGGGCCTGGTGTCCATTTCTTCTCTGTTCCTTGCTCACCAGCAGTTGTTCTGGTTCCTCCAGGTGGGAGGAGAAGGTAGCTGGAGGAGGTGTTGCCTGGCATAGGACTGTGTGTGTCTGCCCCTCCCTCCAACGACGCTTTTGGGGTTTCTCCCGCACTGCAAGGCCCTCCTGGTGCCTTGTTTCCTGGTGTGAGCAATCCCCTGCCCCCCAGCCTGCTGCTTCCTAGCCTCCTCGGCTTCTTCATCCCCCAGGCCCCTCTACCCGTCTCTGCCTCTTTTTACTAGGAGCCCTGGCTCTGCAGGCAGGCATCTTGGGCGGAAGCCTCTGAAGAAAACTGTAGCCCTGCTTTCTTCCTGGCTCCACTTAACCTGTGTGAAAACAAGAGCCTTTGTGTCACTGAACTCTGAAATGGTGGGCTGATCCATCAAAGCGTTCCTTCTGGACCCGCTGTGATGGGTAGCCCTGACAGCTTCTCCAGGTTGGAGGTCTCCACATAGGAGTTGAAGCCCAGATTCTGTGGTCTCCAATTCCAGGGGAGCATTCCGCTACAGTTCCACAGGAACCTCAGGTGAAGGATCGGATTCTTCACATCCTCATGCTTTATGAGAAGTTGTCTAGGCATGAGATGGGCCTGGGAGGACATATAGCCCCCCAGCAATTCTCTTCAAATGAACCCTCACTCACCAGTCTCCCCAAATCCCAATTACTCATGTTGGAGCTGAACATGGATGCTGGGCCACATGCCCCAGAACAGTTTGAATCCCTGTATGGGTCAGTTATAGTCACAGTAATGCTGCCTAACAAACAACCATACAATCAGTATAATACGACAATGAACATTTATTTCTTGCTCCCAAGTTTGTGGCAGCTGGGGCAGCTCTGCACCACATGTCTGTCATCCTCCTCCTGGGAACAAACTGTCCCCCTGGGATCGGTGGCCTAGGCAGGGCATATTCTTCTCATGATGAAGGCAGAAGCCCAAGAGACCAAGCCTAGCTGTACGAGCACATCTCAGGGCCCTGGTTTACATAATAATCTGCTAAGTTCCTATTGACTAAAGCAAGCTGCCTGGTGGAGCTTTAAGACAAGGGATGGAGAAGTACCTCCCACATTTGTGTAAGAAGCTGTACTTATATGGCACAAGGTGTGCATACAGGGAGGGTGAAGTCGGGGTCAATAACTCAGCTCTCTGTAATCCATCCTCTCGACCACAGGCTTTCGCATCCTTCCCGCATATAAAATTCTCTTATCATCAACAGCCCCAAAGGTCTCATCCAATCATGGCATCGTGATCTCTTGATCTATGTCAAGTCTGAATGTGGCTCCTCTTGATTAAGAGACCTGTGAACTGAAAAGGCAAGATTTCTCCCCTGCATTCCCCCCACACACACACACTCAGCGTCCATTGGTGAAACGGGCACAGGGTAACTGTCATTCACACTGCCACTCCTGAAGGGGCAGAATATTCTACTCGCAAATATTCATCTGTGGTAACTCTGAAGTCCTTCTGGGTAAATGTCAGGCAAATACTCTGGGATAGAGAATGTCCCTTGAATAGGCCCAAGCTCTACTCCCTGGGTGCATTCCCCAACCCACTGTCCTCCACAGCTCTTGGCTCTGCTCTCCCAAAGACCTCCCCTGTCCAGCCTGTTTGGCCGCTTCTGGAGAATATGCCCTTTGAGCCGTTGAACACCTTTCTTAGCCTGCTTCCTGCCAGAAGAAAGTTAGGGGCCCAGAAGTCTCGAATGGTCTCATCTCTTCAGCCCAGGCTGATGGTCCTTTTGCCAACACACCTACCTCAGACACTCAAAGGGTTTCCTATATATTTGATTCCACTTAACTCACACGCCAAAAGCCATGCCCACAATTATGTTTGAGACAGCCCCCTCTCTCTAGAGTTAATTTTTACTACTTTGGATACATCAGGTTTCTGTGGAGAGGATCTACTAGATGGTACCTTATTATTATTATTTTTTTTTTTTTTTTAAAAAGATTTATTTATTTATTTATCCCCCCTTGCTGCTTGTGTTCGCTGTGTCCATTCGCTGTGTGTTTTTTCTGTGTCTGCTTATCTCCCCCTTGCTGTGAGGTCTTGCTGCATCAGCCCACCGCGCCGCGCGGGCCGGCCTGCCCTCACAAGGAGGCCCCGGGAAGCGAACTTGGGGCCTCCCATATGGTAAACGGGAGCTCTATCGATTGAGCCACACCCGCTTCCCAAATACAAGTTTTTCTTTTTTTTTTTTTTAGGAGGTACTGGGGATTGAACCCAGGATCTCATACATGGGAAGCAGGCACTCAAACCACTGAGCTATACCCACTCCCCCCTTATTATTTTTAAAATGTCAGTAAAAGGTGATACCACATCCTTGATTTGATCTGGTCTCCCATGCTGAGTCTTAGCTGGCAGTGACCTTGTTTTGAGCTTTGTCCCCAGGCTGTATCTTAACTTGAGAATCCTTTACTGGCTAGAAAGGCTGGAGACAGTGGATATATTTTCCAACACAGCAAGTTCTAGGCTCTCTGTACTCCTTCTAAATACTCCCTACAAACTGACTACTGCTTCCATGCATACCTCTCTTTCCTGTAAGTCCTTATCAGATGCAGTGAAAAGAAGCCAGCTCTCGCTTTCAACATTTTACCTGGAAACTATCTTGCCCAGATCCATTTGCTTTCTTTAAGTTACTGTAGATGGCAGTTTTATCATATGTTTTGTCTCTGCGTAGCATGGGTTGCCCTTTTTCAAGCTTCCTGTAACAGTTTACCCACTACTCACCACTGCTTGGTCCCAGAGCCAATGCCAAGTATTTTAGATTTTTTGTTGCAACCAACACACTTTGCTTGGTATCACTTTCTGTATGAGTCAACTTTTACCACAATAATGCTGTATAACAAATAAGTACATACTTTCGGTGGCATACGATAATAAGCATTTGTTCTCATTCATGAGTTTGCAGGTCAGCTGGGGTGGCTTTGCTTTGTGATCCTGGGGCCAAAAGGTGGCCTAGCCAGGGCATGTTTTCTCCTGGTGGTGGCAGAAGTTTAAGAGGGCAAGCCCCGCTCTGCAAGCACATTTCAAAGCAAGTCACCAAGTTCAAAGTCTAAGGTCCCTGGAAATACACTCCACCTTTTGTAGGAGAAAGTGTGGTTACATAGCAAAGGGCATGGATACAGGGAAGGATTGAGAATGGAGGCCAACAATTCGATCGATCACAGCTCCTCCCCCCTCCCCCCAGCCATCCCACATGAATGATCTAGCATCTGGCTTTAAATGGAGGGATGCTGGGCTCCAACTATTTCCAGTGTGGGAGCTTCCACCCAAACCAAGACTCTTGGGAAGGTATCGGGTAGCGAAGCCTCACACTTGCCCAGATGTGTGTACATATGCACCTACTTAGAGACATATATAAGTTTTGTGCCCTTAGACCTACATATGATAAGAAAACATTTAAAAACACACGTACACTGATGTTCTCCTATGTGAACATCTCCCCTAATATCTACATGTACCTGCATAGGCACTCACATACCTGTCCATCTCCCTCAAGGCTCATGCCACCTCCACACCTGGGAGGGAATTGTGCCTCCAGCAGATCGGGGCCACCAAAAGAATTCTTACCTGGGCCCCAAGTATCCCCCATCAGCCTTCCCTCCAAGTCTCCATAGTAACCACTTACCAATTTGCTCTTCTTTTCTCAAACCTCTGATCTCCTCACTTTCAGCAGATAAACCCACCTACCTCCAGGTAGAAGCAAGCCAGCAGCTTGCCCAGCCTGTGCCCAGAGCTGCAGCTGGTCCTTTTGGTACCTTTGAGCTGCGTTAGGAAAGGGTGCTCCTCCTTAGGACCCTTAACCGCCATCTGTTGTCTTAATGCACAGTTTTTATTAGAACAAGGTCCTTTCCTGCCATCTGCCAGAAATTTGTTATAATAATTATATAATTCACTTCTGTCTCTATTGTGACAAGCACGCCCCCGTCCCCCGCACATGTGGCATCCTTAATCAGTGTAAAACTTGTACCCCGTGCCTGCAGTCCTGCCTGGAACCTCCTCCCTCCACGCAGACACCCCCCTACTCAGCCACTGTCTCCCTGCAGGGTCACCCCTGCTCAGAAGGCTGCCCCTCCTCCTCAGCCTGTCTCTGTGCAGTGAGCCCTGCCCCTCCCCTCAGGGCTGTTCTGAGCCCCCAAATTGCTGGGGGCATGAAAGCTCTTTGTCACTCACCCAGGGGTACGTGTACACTCTTGCCGTAAGCAGGCAGTGGGGAGATGTGGGTGAGAGGCGGTTCTAGAGGCAGTAAGAGCCTGGCGGGGCCGCCCCCCTGAGTGGTCGTGGGCAGGGCCTGGAGCTGCCCACCCACCCACTTACAGCTAGCCGGCTTCCCGGCTGCCAGGGCTGCGGCTGCTGCCACCCGCTTCCTCCCTCCCCCTTTCTGACCCAGATTCCATATTCCAGAAATAGCCCTGGCAGGTGACTGGCGAAGAGGGGGGCTGCGGCTGGGAGGGGCGGGGGGAAGCAGCAGCTTGGCTGCATGTACAAGCCCCTCCCCAGCCAAAGGACATCCCTGGGAGGGGCCGTGGGGAACGCCATCACCCCTCAACCTGCCGCTCAGCCTGCCCTCCCTCCTCTACGCCTCTGAGAAAGAGAGGAAGGAAGAGAAGACAAAACGCTCCCTGTCTCCCATTCGTGCTTGTTCATCCTCCTTCTCCCATGCTCCCTTTCTCCATCCCTTTCTTCCAGCTTCCCCTCCCCTGCCTCTCCCTCTCTTTCCTCTCTCTCTCTCCACCATCTTGGCCTTGTGTCTGTCTGCCTCAGTCCTGTTTCTCTCCCTCTCAGTTTCTGGCCCTCCCCTCCACCCTCCCACCCTCCGTTTCTGGGTCTCTCCCACTCCCTCATTATACAGGGGACTCAGCAAGCATGGTGGGGGGCTGCTGGGTGGCACCCCCGCTCCCGTCAGCCGCATTCGCAGGACCCGCGCACACCTGCACACACGCGCGCGCGTGGAAACGTACTCTTGGCAGTGCTTGAGGCTCGGGCTGAGCTGGGGTAGATTCTGGGCCTGAGGAGCACTCTTGCTTCTTGCTCAGGGCCCTGAGTTCTAGTTTCGGTTCTGCTCTGTCACTCTGGGTGGGTCCCTACCCCTCTCTGGGCCTCATTGTCTCCATTTGTTGTGAGGGCTTGGATCTGGGGGCCACCTGAGCACATCTCCCATCTGTGACCATCCAAGACCCTCGCTGGTCTGCCTCTCTCTCCTCCTTGTCTCCCCTCCCCTCTCCCAGAGCTCCCCTGGCTTCTTCTCTGGTCTACTCCCCCACAATAGACACAGGAGGGGGCCCTGACAAGGTCCCAGAAAGCAATCAACCCTCCACTCACCCTTGTCTCCCAGGCCACCCCCTGGCCTAGCCCTTCCCAGTGTCTGGCTCTCACACAACAGGCCCCTGCCAGCTCAGCCCATCCCATCTCCAGAGAGTCGGGGCTAAGAGGAACCTCAAAGGCCGTCTTGCCCAGAGGTGGCAAACAGATTTTCAGCTCACATGTCA
This sequence comes from Cabassous unicinctus, assembly GCA_029593785.1. Taxonomy (NCBI): domain Eukaryota; kingdom Metazoa; phylum Chordata; class Mammalia; order Cingulata; family Chlamyphoridae; genus Cabassous; species Cabassous unicinctus. The sequence continues at coordinate 16,630 of JAQZBX010040353.1, read as the reverse complement.
TCTCTGTTCCCTGGGGCTCAGGGCTAAGATTTAGTTAAAAGAAAAGTATGTCACCATCGATTAGTGATGTCTGCCATGGCAGGGATAGTTAAACTTATCTGCCATCCCTGATTTAACTCGGTTCTTCCCAGCGCACACATACGCACCAACACACTTCTATTTTACAAAGAAACTGCAGCCTAAAGGTGGTGAGTGACTTGGTCAAAGTCACCCAGCCAGTAGGACAGGGAACTAAGTTTCCCACCTGGGTCTGCCTCACTGGAGAACCTTAAGTTCCCCTTTATCCTGCATGGGGGTGGGGGGAGCCCTCCAAGATCCTGGGAGAGGTTTGACATGGTCACAGGAGGTTCAGGGAGAATCATCTGGCAACATGGGCAGGATGGATTGGAGGCAGGGAGGCCACTCAAAGGCCAGTGCAGTGGTCCAGGCAAAGGACAGGGAAGCCTGGACAGGGGCGTGGGGTTGGCGAGGAGTGGGAGGATCAAGGAGGCCCTTCCAGAGTGGGTGATGTGGTGCCAATATCCCCTCCTGCTGAAATGGGCTGAAATGCGGAGGGCACGGGTAGAAGCTGGCCTTTGTTCCTGGGCTCGACCAAGACATTCCTGGCTCATAGAGCGCCTGCTGTGTGCTCAGTGCAAGGTTTGTCATTCTTCTGAGTCCTGATTTTAGGCTGACCCATCAAGCCTTCTGGAAGAAATAGTGGTGGGCACTTAGGACTGGTGAGCAGGCCTCAAACACCAGGACTGACAAGACTGGGCACTCCTTAACACCAGCAGGGCAGAGAATTCGCCCCAATGGAGGAAAGACTGAGGTGCATAAATAGACCCTCGGAGGCCCTGTGGTGTGGTGGTGGTGTGGTCAGGCAAGCCCTTTCATTCAATAGTTGTTCACTGATCACCTGCTGAGTGCCAGGCCATGCTAAACTCACCAGGGACCCTCCATGAACAAAACAGCTGGAACCCTTGCCTCTAAGGAGCATAGGTTCTATTTTGGGGTGGGGGTGGGGAAGGGGGGGGTGCACAGACAAAACAATAAACATAAATAACATAATTAAGCATATGGTTTACTGGAAAGTTTTAAATGCTATGAAGAAAACAGTGCAGGGTAAGGGGTACTGGAAATGCTGGCAGGGTGAGGGAAGGGCTGTTGCACGATAAACAAGGTCGTGAAGGGAGAACTCATTGACAAAGCGATGTCTGAAACTTGAAGGAAGTGAGGGGCTTCTGGGGGACGGACTCAAAGCAGGGGGAACAGCCAGTACAAAGGCTCTGAGGCAGGGACTTGGCTGGCCTGTTGGAGGAGCAGGGGCCAGTGAGGCTGGGGCGGAGCAGGCCAGGAGAGAGTGGTGAAAGATGAGGTCAGAGGGAGAGGGGCCATGTGGGGCCTTGACCACGGGCCACCAGAGGACTGGGCTTTTTGCTCTGAGTGAAATAGGGAACTATTGGGGCATTTGGAGCAGAGGAGTGGCATGGCCGGATTTACATTTTCAGCGAGACACCAGGCGAAACACTCCAGTGAAGGGTCAAGAAGTGGGGATGCCAAATAGGAGGGTGGTGTGGTAATGCAGGGAGCCAGGTGGTGGCTTACACAGGGCGGCAGTGAAGGAGGTGATGACAACCTGCTGGATCCTGGACGGGTTCTGACAGTAGAGCCAACAGGATCCCTTGGTGGATTGGATGTGTGGTGTGAGGGAAGGAGAACAGTCAAGGGTGATAGGAAGGGATTGTTATGCAACCAGGTAACCAGGTGGAATGCAGAAAGCCCCAGCTCCCCTAACTTTCACCCCGGTGGTGGTGGTGGGGTGGTGGTGTGGTGGTGGTGGTGTTATTCCAGGCAGAACAGTCACTATTTGGAAAGTTGGGAAAAACTTAGGAGGCCCTGCAACTCCAGGAGAGGAATCCCTGGGGCCCAGGCCAGGGATTAGGGATGGGGGTGGGGGACAGATAATGAGTCCTGCGTATCCCCCACCCCTGCTCTTGGGGTGGAGCCGGACTGGGGACTCTTGGGACAAGGACCTAGCCCTTGCCTTGTACACAGTAGGTGCTCCATAAATGTCTCTCGGGACCCTAATACATCACCATCAGAAGGGAATGCTGAAATCCCTAATCTGGCAAGTCTCAAACATGGGAAGATGCAAGCTCTGATTGAGACCACCTGGGTTCCCACCCAGGACTCTGCATTTCAACCAGTGCCCCAGTATCATCAATACAGGGGGCCAAACATTAAGTGATTAGTACAGGGGTAATGTGGTGATGGTGAGTAGGATGAAGTGAACTAAAACTTCCAAAGTGCTAAGCACAGTGCCTGGCATCAAAACGGCTCAATAAACCTCAGTTGCTTTGCTATTATTAAGCCTTTATGCAAAAATCATGACAATGGTCTTGGGAACACTGTATCATCATCTTCAGTTTTCACAACTCCGTGAGGTTCCTAAGATTCTCTATTCTACAGTTGGGAAGACATGCACAGAGAAGGGTCGGGACTTGCCCGCCGTCACCCAGCGAGGCAGGTCGGGGAACTGGAGTTGGGTCCGTGGGTGGCAGACGGGTCACTTGCAGGTGTGGCCTGGCGAGATGAGGCCTGCGAGGAAGCCGCAGGACCACTGAGAGAGGAGGGACTAGCAAGGCGAGAAGCGAGAGGTTCGTCCACTTAGGCAGCGCTGCCTGCCAGCCGGCTCGAGGCTGGGCACTCTGCCCTCACCGCCTGCAGCCCGGAGTCCCAGCTGCCTGCGGGTCTGAACTCTTCCCGGCCCACCTCCCCACGGAGCATGCGTCCCGTTCCAGCTGAAACCGGTTTGGCGGGGCGATTTGAGGGGCGGAGCCGCCGGGCTCAGGCATGCGCGTGCCGACGTGGGCGCGCGCTCCCTTTCAGTCTATCTGCCTGGGCGTGGGCTGGACTCTACGCCCCGCGCGCTTGCGCACTGGCCCAGCCCCCCAGCGCGCGCATGACAGGCCACGTGCCGACCGGGCTGCGCGCGCCCTCGCGCGTCCCCGGGAGTCCCGGGCGCGGCGCGCGCGCGACTGACGCGAGGGGCGGGGCGGGGCGGGGCAGGCGTGGGGCTTTAACCCAAAGGCCCCGCCCCTCGGGCGTACAAAACCGGAGCCTCGGGCCGGGCCGCGTGAGGGAGGAGGGTGAGTGCCCGCCGCTGGCCGCGGTTGCCGCCAGTCGGTCCGTCACGCCGTCCGTCTGTCCGGTCCACGTCGCCGCCGCCGCCGCCGCCTCCGCCCGGACGCGCGGGGCCCGCCCAGCGCCGCCCGGAGCAGCCGCGGCCCCGCGAGGAGACGGGCGCCGCCCCCGCCCGGCCCTGCCCCCGCCCTCGCCCTCCTCCCAGCCCGTCTGTCCGTCTGTCCACCCGCCCGCGCTTCCGTCCCTCTGTCCGGCCGCCCGCCCCTCTGGCCTGTCTCGCCTCTCCTCCGGCTTTGTCTCTCCCCGATTCGCTGTCTCTTTGTCTCTGCGCTCGCGCTCCCGCACAGCCCCTCCCTCGCTCCCCGATCTCGGGGTCTCCCCTCAGAGCCTCCCTTTCTGAGCGCCTCCACTCTTCGGGGCTCCCCTTCAGAGGGCCCCCGCCAGATCTTTTGGGGCCTCTTCTTCAGAAACCCCCCACACTGCCCCAGGGCTCCTCTCCAAGCTTCCTGCACATCTTTTGGAGGGCCTCCCTTGGATCTGTACCCCAGCCCCTGGGGGGTTGCCTCCTTTGAGCCCCCATTTCTCAGGGTTTTCTCACTTGGGTATCCCCCATATCAGCTGGGACCTTCTAGATCCCTTGAGGGTGTCCCCACTAGACGGCCCCCAATAGCCCCCTGACTTCAGAGCCCCTCTCTGCCTTCCCTTGGTTTGCTCGCAGTCTCTGCCTCTCCCTGTTCTCTGAGGCGTTCTGAGCGCCCCCGTTTCTGAGTCACAGTCCCCTGCTTTGCTGTCTGCCCCTCCAGCTGTCTTGGTGGTCTCGCCACTCTGTGTCTCTTGTGCTGAAGGCCCCTCTTTGAGCCTGCCCCTTTGCCCAGGGCTCTTGGTCCCCTGTCGCTTTCTCTGCCCCCATCCCCTGTCTCCCCTTCTCTCTGCTCCCGTGTCTCTCCCTCTCCCTCTTTCTGTCTTTGCCGGTCCCTGGGTCTCTGACCCCATCCGGCCCTCATGGCTTTGTGTCTGGAGCTCTTGAAGCAATGTGAGTGGTGGGGTGTCCGGGTCGGGCCGGAGTCGGCCCGCAGGCTGGCCGCGGCCATGGCTCCATGGGGCTGACGCTGGGGCAAGGGCTGACACTGGGGCAGGAGACTCTGGGGCCTCCCAACAAAGGGGGGCACGGAGGGAGGGGCCAGGCCGTCTGGCTGAGGTGGGAGTGGGGGGCCTTCATGCTCTGAGGCTTTTGCTTTACTCGCTTGAGTGTGTGCGGGGGTGGGGTTGCCACAGGCTGGGAACCCCTGCCCGCTTGGCCCTGCATGGCCTGGCACTTTGTGATCGCTTGTGGGCAGGTCTAGGCTATTTTGGAGCCTGCAGGATGTGATATCATTTGGGCGTTTATTTAGACTGGCCTGGGGGTGGGGGCTGCGTTCTTGCCAACTTGAGTAATGAAATTTTACAGGGGGGTGCGGCTTTGTAGGCAGCTGGGCTGTGGGGTTTGTGGCCAGAACTTCACAGGACATCAGAGTGGCAGGTGAACAAGGTTCTGTGCTGAGAATCTCCATTCAGGATGGTGGGAGGCATGGGGGAGGGGGGTCTCAATATGACCACCCTCGAGTATTGGGTTTAGACGTGTAAAACCTCTGGGGCCTTGGTTCTGCCACTTCTAGCTTTGTGAGTGAGACCCTATACTTCTCCCAAGCCGTGGTTTCCCCATTTGTAAAAAGAGAATAGTTGTTCTGCCTCACACAGTTACCAAATGGAATGCCTATAGACATGCTTATGAACTGTCAGCTTTTCTTTAAACTGAGCCCTAGAGAAGGTAAGTACTTTGCCCAAGGAAACACAGCTACTTTGTGGCAGAGCTTGCCCTTCCCATAAAGCAGAGAGTTGGCTTTCCCTTATGTCCTGATTCCTGGTTCCTGTTTGTCAGTTGGTAAAAATAGGCAGGTGTACCCAGTGGGTTGCCTGGGCTGGGAGACAGTTGGATTTTCCATGCACCATCCCCTTTTTTTTAAGGGTGGGCCCTGCCTGGCCAGTGGTACTTAGGAGTAAGTCATTCCAATTGTGGTTGTGAGCCCAGGCTGCTTTTCCTGTTTCCTCATTGAGTCAGGGAACAAAGGCCCCAGCTAAGAGAGGCTCCGCAGACAGCTGGGGTCTACTGTCAAGGGGCTTAGCACGTCTCAGAACTTTGGAGAAGGAAATGAGATCAGCTATTATAGCCTCTTGTCTTATCGATGACAAGGTTTGAGTTAGGGCTCCTGGGTTCTGTTCCATGGCACTGCTCTGAAAAGGTCACTGTCAGTCTGGTGTCACCTGCCCACTGGTATACAATGACAATCGCTAACACCGATCGGCCTTTTCCTGTGTGCCCTGTACACATGCTCCATGCATTACCTAGACTACCTGACATGGAAGGAGGAAGTGCATGGTTCCTAGCCTGGAAGCAAGAGGATCGGGTCCCCACATTTTCACTCACTCTCAGAGAAGTCACTTCCTCCTGGGATTCAGCTTCTTTATCTGTAAAATGGGAAAAATAATCCTTGTCCTGAGACTAATCTAAAGTCATTGAATCCCTAAAGAAATGCTGTGAGGCAGAATGCCAAGGTTCTGTTCCTGGCTTATTCTGAGATGCTGTGTGGCTTCAGTCAAGTGTCCTCCCTTCTCTGGACCTCTATATTTTCCATCTGAAAAGTGAGGAAGTTGGATGCCATGGTCTCTTGGAACCCTGCAGCTCTGACATGTGAGGATCTTAGGGTAATTCAAAAGCCATCTATTCATACCTGTGTCTCATCTTACCTTGAAAGTATACTTGGTCACAGAATAAGAGGGTGAGTGTGCTAAATGCTACAAATGGATGTTGATGCAGTGCTGAGGGGGTGGGGTGGGGGGAGGAGGCCGTTAATTGGAGAGAGACTCTGTCTGGGATCAGAAAATCTTCCAGGAAGAGATGGTGTTTGAGTTGGGCTGGGATATTGTATAGGATTTGGACAAGCAGAGATGAGGGAATGGGAAGGGCATTCCAGGCCATGGGAGCTGTGAGAGCAAAGACACAGAGGCCAGAAAAACAAGTATGTAGCAGGAATAATGAATAAACCTGAGGAAAGAGTGCCTGGAAATAGTTAGGCACGTCCGCTGTAGCCATTTCTTGGAGGGTATAACAGTCTGGGTTTGGAGGGTGCTGATGCCTTTCGAGGGGAGAAGTGACCCCAGCAGAGCTGGTCTTTGGGAGAGCTCTGCCTGTAGAGAGTACCTTTGAACTGGACGAAGTTGGGAGAGGCTGTGGTGGGGTGCCGGGGCAAGGGCTGAGGCTTTGGCCAAAGGGTCTGATAGTCGGAGAAGGTGTGGAGGGCCACTGCTGGGGACAGGCTGTGTCCTTGGCCAACCCTGGAAGGCAGGCCTGGGCTCACCCTTCTACCAGGCGTGTTCTGCTGCTGACCCAGCTGCTGCACAAGGCTGCATGCTCACCCCCCCCCGTCGGCAGCCAAGGGAAATGTTTGTGCTACTGCTGTGGTCTTTTAAGAGATTTTGAAATCCTCACAGTTCAGGGGCTCTGATTTTGGGAAATAGGCTAGATCAGAATTCAGTGACCCAAATCCTAGGCCAACCTCCTTCTGGCTCCTTGCTGTGGGCCTCCTTTGGGCAAGGGCCTGACCTTGGGCTCCAGTGGCCTTTCCTGTGGTTTCAATTCATCAGATGTTTAACTGAGCACCTACTGTATGCCAGACATGGGACTGTGGGAATCGAAGATGAGTGCGGCCCGGTAGGATTTGGATGTGTTGTATGTATACAACATAAAAGGTTTTCAGTTTTTGTGTACAAGACCAAGAGTGCATATGTAAAAACCTTGGCCTCTCCAAGCTCATCTTTCTTTGATGGCATGAAAATAGCAAAGGCTTAGTTTTACTAAACTTTAAGGAACAGATCCCTCTTATCTTATACAAACTGTTCCAAAGAATAGAAATAGTGTGTTAGAACCACAAACACCTGGCTTTAATTGGTTTCCATAACACACTGACTGGATAATATTGGAAAAATTGCTTTCTTTTAGCTTCAGTTTCCTCATCTGGAAACTCAAGTTAATCAAATTTACACTGGGATTGTGGTGAGGACTAAGTGAGGTTATATATATATAAAACACCTGGTACACAGGAGGCACTTAATAAATGTGAACTTTCTCCTAATAATACCTGGGTCAGTTTTCTCTTTGGTGGAACACGACAGAGGCCCGGCTTCTCCCCCACGCTCCCTGTGGTTGGAGCCTAGGTAACAAGGAAAGCACCTTTTGGCTGTTCTAGTAAGTAAGAGGCATACCCTTCTGGTCTCCTGAGTGCTGTGTGAGGCATTGTGTAATCTGCCCGGCCCTTTCCTGACCATTGTTCCTTACTGCAGTCCTGGGAGGAAGTCAGAAGCCAGAAGCCAGTGGAGTTCTTCACATCTCACAGGTGAATGAAGGATGGGGACCCAGAGAGGGGCAGGGACCCACAGCAAGGTGGTGCTGGGCAAGCTTGAAGCCCAGCCCCTTGACTTTTCCCGCTGAGAGCTTTTCTGCAACTTTATAGCTTCTGCCTGGCCACCTTCTCGGGGTCTGGCATCTGTTCCACCAGAAGGATTTGCTTGATATTTCACCAGCCTGTGAGCTCATCTCAATTTTAAATGGGGTTAGCTTGAGGCTGCTGGGACCGATTCACCACCTCCCCTGGCTTTCTGGTCTTGAGCAGTGTACCCAGAATGCCCCTGGGAGACCTGGTTGTAGCCACTGCGCTCCACAGGCTTTCAGCGCACAATCTCAGATGGGCTCAGGGATGTGTCTCCCCGGGTTCTTGGGGCGGGGAGGCGGGGGGGCGGCTGCGGTGCCAGCTCCCTATTTCTTCACTCCCCAAGGCTCTGGAAGTACAAGCTGCATTGAGTGCTTATTGACCGGCCCACATTGTCAAATGCCACCTCCTCCAGGATGTCTCTGATTGCTGACTGAGTCAGACTGAGTTCAGTCACAGGTCCATTCTTGCTGAAAGTGTGACCTTGACAGATTGCTTCACCTCCCTGCCTCATTTTCCTCCTCTATAAAATTCAGGATCCTGAGCTCTGCCCCCAAAGAATCAACTTTTGTAGACCAGCCTTCTGGAGGATTCTGGTTCTGAAAGTCTGTAGGCTGCACTCTGGGAAAAGCTGAACTAAGGTGTCCTGGGTTTGTATCACACAGCCTGACTTGTTCGCACCTTGGATTGTTCAACTTTCTGAGCCTCGGTTTTCTTCCCTCTCAAATTGGAATAGAAGAACTCTTATAGTGAAGGCCCCTTAAGAAATGGCAGTTACGTCATTGTCTTTGCTTGGGGCAGAATTGGTTGTTTCCAGAAGCAATTTGTCCTCCTGTTACTTAGCTCTGGGAGAGACTATCAGACCTGGCCAGGGTGAGGGCTCTGGAATTTAACACCTGGACAAGAATGAAATCCAGGTGTCATCAGCAGGAGTGTACTGAGGTGGATGAGGCATGTGTGTGAACATCTCTCAGGTTCCCAGGTTCCCAGTCCTGGCTGTGGCTGCTGCCTGTGTTGGAATCAGCCTTGTTCCTCACCCATCCACTTGTGGGAACCAGTGCTCCCTTAAAGACAAAATCCAAATTCTAGAGCTAAAAGATGACTGTTTCTTGTTTCACAGCAAGGAAGCAGGCCCAGAGAAGGAGAGGGGCATGCCTGGGATCCCAGAGCTAGCCCCTGCCAGGGTCAGATTAGAGCCATAGCCCTGCCCTGTGCCCAGGTCCCCCTCCCTCCTGTACACTGCTGGCCTGCATCACCAGCTGGAGAACTGGAGTTTTGTGTGGCCATTGAACAGTTCCTCAGAGGACAAGAGGAAGAAAGGGGTCCCAAGTGGTCCGAGCTGGTTTGGGCTCAGCCTGGAGCTGAAGTGGGCTGGGAAGACACTTTCTTACCAGGGCCCTGCCCTCCCAGCCCCCAGCCAAGCTCTAGGAGGATGGGGCCTCCGCCCCTGGGAACTGACAATCTGATGAGACAAGACCTACAATTTTGAGAGACTGTGTGACAGTGTGTAATTAAGCATCTGCTGAGGAAAAGCATTGTCTGAGAAGGAAGATGTGAGCGCTCTCCAGGGGGGCTGGATTCCCCTAGGCAGAGGGTGGGGCCGGCATTCCTGGGAATGGTTTGTGCTTAAATAAAGGCTGGAAGGTGAGTAGGTATTTAGGGAAACTAGGCAAGTGGACTAGTTTTGCTGATCAGGGTTCTGGGAGGGACAGGAGGTTGCAGACAGTGTTGACCACCACCTGAAAAGCAGAGGCTTTGAGGAGACATGGAAGGTTTCAGAGCAGGGGGCCGCAGACATGGAGGGCTTTTTCAAGAAGATCAGACAGGCTAAGTGAATTGGAATGAATAAGAATGACTACAGGGAGGAGGCTTTGCAAACATCCAGATGAGAGAAGAGGGTGGGGTTTGGGTGGGGCCCGTGGGAGTGGGATGCTGTACCGAGGCTGCTCCGGGCCCTGATGGAGCAGAGGGAAAGGTGTTAGGTGGTGCTGGTTTGGGGTTGGACGTAACAGTCTGAGCACATTCTTGTTCACCTGCTGTATGCCAGGCTATGTGCCGGGGGTTCCGTGGATGCTCTCATGAAATCCTTACGAGCCCAAGGCAGGGGAACTTCCCATCTCCATTTTACAAGTAAGGGAAATGTGGCTCAGAACCAAGGCTGACTGACTCCAAACCCTGGCTCTTCCCACATTTCAGCTCTGCTTCCTGAGAAGGGAACTCCTGCTGTTAGGGCTGGAGGGATCTGAGCCTACTCCCCGCGCCCCCAGCCCTTGCTTGCTAAAGACCCTGAAGCTGTCTTTAGTTGAGGCAGAGAGGGACTTTCACACCAGCAGTTTTAGAGCTGGGCTGTGAGAAGCCTCCAGAGTTGTGCTACAATGTGTCCCGTGGCACATAAACGTCCACAGCTGGGCCTGTTGAAATTCTCAGCCAGTCCCCACTAGAAAGGGTGTTCCCTGCCCAGCTGGAGGAATCAGTCACCCACAAGGCAGGAAGGGACATGTCCCTAGGTGCTGAGCACAGGAGAGCTTTCCCATTCTGCAGCCAGGGATACTCATTGAGCAGAGGCAAGAGGGAGCGGACTGGAGCTTTTAACTAGCGGCTGACGTGGAAGGCTGCAGGGGCTGGTTCTAGTGTATGGCTAGGAATCGGAAAGGGATGGCTTGGCCAGGGTCACCAGCCGGGCATTCTCTCCTCCGGGGGCAGCACACTCCCTCCCCTCACCCCCACTCCTCCCTTGCTTCCAGTAAACACCCCCAGGAATCCCATATGCCAGTCTACTTTGGCAAATACACTCTGAGCCTGGCTGTGTGCAGGATACAGTTGTAACAGTATCCATGTTTTTCATACCAAAATCTGGACTTTTGTGCTCCTTTGGAACAGCGACAACCTGAGAAATACCATTTGGACATTGGAACAGTGGACTAAAGTGCCTGTGCTGTTCTTTCTTTCAATTGTAGTAATTCATTTGAATAATGCTTTACTGTTTGCTAAGTGCTTTCTCATAAATTTGCTCATTCTCGTATATTCATTCATTATTTTGTTTTTATCACATTAGTTCAGAATCCTTCATATTTGTTTAGCCTGTTTTTGATTTGCAGAGCACTTCATCTCAATTGATCCTTTTACAACCCTGGGCAGCCTTTGATATCCTCATTTTCCAGAAGGGGAGGGTTCAGCGCTACAAAGTAACTTGACCAAGATCACTCTGGGATTCAGTGACTGAGCTGGCATTTATTCAACAAAAATTTATTAAATGCCCGCCTTGTGCCAGGCAGTGGGCTTGCCCTGGAGATGCAGCGGCAGGCAGAACAGACTTAATTTCTGCCTTCTCAGAGCCCACATTCTCATCGACTGCCTGACACCCCTTCCAGGCCCTTTCCACTGCAGACACCTGTGGCTTAGATCTAGATTCTTGACTGCTGTGCCCTGTGAGCCCTCAGCCTAGAGCATCATGGTGAGGCAGGCCTCACTGGCAAGTCTCTGCAAACTGAATTTCCAAAGTGACAAAAGAGGTCTCCAGAGTGACTTAATTATTAACAAGAAGGTGAGGAAGAGCATCTCAGCAGAAGGCCATCTGCTCCTCCCTGGGGGCAGGCGTCCCAGAGCTGCTGTACCTGACCATGGCCCGAATTTTCTGCTGCCTGGAAATAGAAATATTTGATTACAGTCTGCACAGGTGTGGAACCCTAGGGCCATGTGCTGAGCTGGGGACCCTCCCTACTTCCTTTAATATTAAATGAGATGAACTAAAGGCAGATCCTAGGATGTCAGGACTGGAAAGGACTCTGGCCCAGCCCCTTCACAACCCAGGAGTGGGACCCAAACCTGGCTGAGAGACATCCCTCCTCTTCCCAACTTACCAGCCTGACTTAATTTCCCCACTCTTCCTGGTAGGATCCCTCTCCTCCAGTTGTAGCTGTTCAACATTCAAAGTCTTCTTCCAATGCTTCCTATACCTCAAGGCCAAGTTTTTCCTCAGTCTTCCCTGGCATTTTCTCCCCTCCCAGAACCCCACAGTGTCGAGGTTGCCTCATTCTACCCTCAGAGGCTGATGTTCTGTAAGCAGCCCTTGAGGAGACTTCAGAATGGTGCCTAGGCCCTGCCCCCAGGGAGTCTTGATTCCTGGGATCTGTGGGGAGGCTTCTCTGCGTGCATTGTTCTGGAGCTGTTTTTTACGTGTGTTAAAAGTATTTTTATTGAAAAAGCAATAGATGTACATAGTTAAAAATTTCAAACTTTGTAAAAAAAAAAAAAAAAAAAGTACCCAATGAAAAATTAGTCTCTCTTTCACCTAGACTCCTAGTCTTCTGAGATGACACCTGTCAACAGTTTTGACGTTTCCTTCCAGAAATACTCTGTATCTACCCAGGCAGCTATGTCAGTAACATCCCTCTTATTATACAAACGGTAGCATATTCTCTATCTCCTCTTTAGGTCTCTGTGGTAGGTTGTTCTTTCTGGGTGCACCCAGGTTCTTGGCCTCCTTTTTTCATGATTGTGTGGCATTCTGTTGATGGATAGACATAAGGTGTTTGTCCAGTCCTCTACCGAAGGCCGTTTAGGTTGCTCTGGTCTTGCTTCTACAAACAGTGCTGCAGTGAACACCCTTTGGTGTTCATGCAGAGCTGCAGCAGCTCCTGCCAGTGGAATTGCTGTTTGAGAGTCTGTGCACTTAATAATTTGTTAGATATTTTCAAATTACCTTCTTTTTCATTCTGAGAATTCTGAGAATATATACTTTTTTTTTTTTTTTTGAGGTGCCGGGGATTGAACCTGGGACCCTGTGTGTGGGAGCCCTGCGCTTGGTCACTGAGCTGCATCGGCTCCCCTGGGTTGGTTTTTTTCGTTTGTTTTGTTTGCTTGTTGTTTTTTTTTGGGGGGGGGGCACCGAAAAACCTGGGACCTCCCATGTGGGAGGCGGGTGCTCAACCACTTGAGCCACATCTGCTTCCCTAAGAATATATATATATATACTTTTTTTTTAAAATATATACTTTAAAAAAAAACAATTTATTGAAGTATATCATTCACACATGAACATACATAAAGTATAAGTGTTCAGTAAACATCGTGATCTTACAAAACAAACATGCATAACGTCATACAGGGCTCACACACATCACCTCCTCACAAACACCCTGCATTGTTGTGAAACATTTGTTAACAAATCATGAAAGAACATCGTCAAAGTATTACTACCAACTACAGTCCATATCTTCCTCCCCTATACATTTTTTTAAGGATTTATTTATTTATTTACTTTTATCCTTTTTTACACACACACACCGTTTTTGCTGTTTCTGTGTCCATTCGCTGGGCAACTCTCTTTCCTTCCCTCTCTTCTCATTCTTCTCTTGTCTTCACTGGGATTCGATCCACGGAATCTCCAGTGTGGGAGAGAGGCGTCCTACTGCCTGTGCCACCTTTTTTGGTGCATCTTGTCTTGGCTCTCCCTTGTGTCACTGTCCTGTTACATCATCTTGCTGCATGGCTTGTGGGGCCTGGCAGCATACCCGCATGCAGTGCCTGACAGCTCACCCGCAGATGGGGCCTGGCGGCTCACCCACTCACGGGGCCTGGCAGTGCACCCGCAGATGGGGCCTGATGGCTCACCGGCTCGTGGGACCTGGCAGCACACTTGCACACAGGGCATGGCGGCGCACCCACGTTGGGGCCTGGTGGCCCACACGCCTTCTATATTTTTCTTTTTTTCACATTTTTACCAAGAGGTCCCGGGGATCGAACCCAGGTCCCTCCATATGAGAGTCGGATGCCCAACCACCCGAGCCACATCCGTCCCCCTGCTATATCTCTAAAGGTTGACCAGAGATACCCAAAGTTACAGTCTTTTCCCATACAGGATGGTCATATAATAAATCAGGCTTAGTTTATCACCAGTATTCTAAAAACCAGACCTAGGGAGAAAAACTAGATCTGGGGACACATGCATGGTTTCTAATATAATGAATATTTAGCCTACCCTGATTATCACAAAATCAGGACAGTAAGAATATTCGCACTATATATATATACTTTTAAAAAATCCCATCCTGTTCTCCCCCACCGCCGATTCTGATACATTTCCTTAGTTAAGAAACCACTGTTCTACACTGTTCTAATTTACAGCTGGGGCAAGGCCAGAGATGGTAAGGGGCTTGGCCAGTGTCCTTCAGCAGTCCTCAGCCAAGGAGGTGTATCTGCAGAGTAAGGTGCAGATCAGAGGAAGTAAAGAATGAGAGGAAGGAATGGGCTGGAGGGGTGGCAGGAGTGGAACCAGAGTTGGAGAGACGACGGTTCTGTTCCAGGTACCTTGGGACCGGTTTGTGACTTGGTCTCCAGGGAACAGTATCCCCCTTCCATGTTAAGTTCTCATTTGTGAGCTGCTGTGGTGTGTGCTGCACCTGCTTGGCAACAGCTGGGCCAGTGAGCTTATTCATCCAGCAAATATTTACTGAGCACCTGAATCCCAGTGCTGGCTTGGCCACTTAAGCCCCTGCCCTTCTCTGATCCTGTTTTCCCCATCTGAAAGGTGAAGAGGATCATCCCTGCCTTTCCTATGTCACTGGGCTAGTGGAAAGATTCGGTCAACCAGGCAATGGAAAACATCCATATATCCTAGCTGAACTCTGTGTGAGGCACCCTGCTGTCAGCAGAGGGAGTCCACAGTTTGGACCAGTCCTGGATGGCCTGCTGTCAGTCTTAGCAGATGGCCTGGTCAGCCCTCGGACTGGGGACTTTAGGTCAGCTGTTGGTGGGGGTCTTTCGCTGTGCCTAGACAGCTTGTGCTCACGGGCTTCCTGAGTGCTCTGCCCTTGGTGCTGGGACCTCTGGGGCCCCTCAGGCCAGAGGAGTTCAGCAGACAGATAGGGACACCAGGAAGGTCACTACATGCAGCCAGTTTTGCCTCCTCCCCCATGGCTCCAGGAATTCCATTTTGGGGCCCCTGTAGGTCATCCCTGCAGCTCCTTCTCAGCACTCTGTGGCAGCAAGAAAGAGGAAAGGGACATTTTATAGTTTTGCTTGAAATGACATTTAAATCACTAACCTAGTTCCTCCCTCCCACTTTATCAATGAGGAAACAGAGGCCTGGAGAAGTTGAGGGCCTCCTCCCAAGTTTCCCAGTGAGTCAGCAGCCTCACCGGAATTAGAAACCAGGCATTCAGCCCCCCCTTCCACCAGTCCATAGCTCTCACCATCTTTTTAACCTCGTCCCAGTCTTTAGTTTCACTTTGAGGTTAAAAACCAAAGTGAAAGAAAAAGGCGAAGCAGGAAGCAATTGCTTCAGATGTAGCCCAGGCTAGGGTGGACCCTGGGGAACCCAGCCTGAGCAGGGCTCACTAGGAGGGGGTGGGCCCCCTAGGGCCCCACCAAGGAGAGGCGCCAGGCTGCAGGCAGGCAGTGGCGGCCTGGCCCCCTGCTGTTTGGGAGATGGCCAGTCGGACGGGTTCCCTGGTGAAGTCAGCCTCACTCGGGTGTGGTCCCAGCCTGGGCCCCAGATGGGGAGCTGCTGCCTTTTAAACTCCTGTCCTTCTGGGGCAGGGCTGCGCTGGAGCTGGGCCTGTGTTGGCCTGGGAAAGAAATCCTGGCCTCTCAAATCCAGCTTTCACAGAACAGTTCCACTCTCCCAAAAGGTAAGAGCCAGTGCCCCATCTCCACTGTGGAGAGACTTTTTAAACTTTCTGTCACTCTAGGCACTTACCTCAGCCCCTGGCGGTTTCTTCTCAGTACCCAGGTGGCCTGAATGCCTTTTTGCTCTTGTCCCAGTCCTGGCTCCCAGAGACTTGGAGAGAACAGAAGGTAGGGAAGCAGGAGCTTCTCGCCGCTTTCTGTCACAGGGACCCTGGCTGCTCTGGACCTCAGATTCCAAATTAGGTTCTTGGCAGGAGGGAGTTCCTTCCAGACTGTTGTTCAGTTGTATTGATTTGGTCCCTGGGAGCTGGTGAGACCATATCATAACACTGGGTTTAGGTGGCCTGTGCATGTTGAGGATTAGCTGTTATCTAACCAGCTGGGGTCTCAACTTCCTGCTTCTCTGTGCTTTTTCTAAGGCAGTTCTCAGACTTGCCAAAGCGGATATGGTGTCAATTTTGTTGCTTCAACAATATGGTTTTTGTTTATGTTGCCTCTCCCCTGCACGTCACAAGGTCCCCAAGCACAGAGCCAGTGTCAGGTTCAAGTCCATTCCCTGAGTGCAGACCCTGAGCACACAGTAGGGAACAGGAAGCCGTTAGTGGGATGACTACAGATAATCCACACCCAGCCATGCTGTTCCCTAGAATGCAGAAAGATGGAATTTATAGAGCTTGCCTGTGCAGGTGAGCTGGACACCGCAGGAAGAAGTCTCTACCCTAGAGGCTGTGCAGACCCATAGTTAAAAGCATACCTCTAGAGGCAGCCTGCTGGGTTCAGATCCTGGTGCTGCCCCCTAGAAGCTGTGAGACCTTGGGCAAGCTGCTTAACCTCTCTGGGCCTCTCGTCACCTGCAAAATAGAAATAATAGTATTACCTGAGAGTTGTCTCCACGTGAGGGCAAGAGAGTGCATGCAAAGCACTGAGCACCGTGTCTGGTACAGAGGAAGCACTTAATAAATGTTAGCTGCTGCTGTGCTTGCTATCCAAGGGGAAGAAAAGACCCGGGATACCTTGAGACTGCCCAGCTTCCTTGCCTGTCAAGATGGAGGTGGACTGGGTAGTGTTGAGAGGGGAGTCAGTCTTTCGATGGCTCTTTACCAAGTGCAGGGCTCCGGTGAGGAACATGGAATAAATCAAGGCCGGCTTTAGAAAGGAGTTGACCTCCTTAAAAACTCGGTAGGCTCCAGGTGGACAGGGATTTTGAGGGGAGGGCCTTCTGGATGGGGGAGGAGTGGCAGGGGAGGTCTGCCCAGGGCCATCAGAGTCTGTGGGGTACTCTGTGGGCCTGAGCTGGGGTTTGTCTGCTCAGGGTCACCACTCCCTTGAAGGCAGGTTCCCTGCTGGGGACC
>JAQZBX010040352.1:0-22702 GCA_029593785.1 Cabassous unicinctus | reverse complement strand
TCTGTAAAATGGGCTCACCATCACCCTGTGTTTGTGCACTCAGGCAGCTTGTGGTTCACCAGCCGGTGAGCTCATCAATTCTCTTATCCATACTGGGACCATGCATTCTTCTTTGGAATAATCCTAGTAAAAGTATGATATTTAATCACATTCCTCTAATGCCTAAAATATATCCTCATATTTTCAAATTTTGGAAAATTGAAGACTCCACCTTATACCTTTTTAAAGTGATTTGTATCTACCTGTCATCTTCACAGATGTTCCCTAGGAAAAGACATCACTAACAATTTTACATTCAGGTTTCACTCTTACAAAGGCCAAGGGTTACATTTCTAGACCTTCATATTCATTAACATGATATTTTTTCATATTGTGATGTGCACTTCAATTTAAATTTTATGTAGATTTATTATCCATGATATTCCCTTCCAGATATTTGAAAATGTAGAACCATTGTTTCCCAATGTCTATGGGTTGATAAAAATCTAGTACTGTTCTGTACCTTCATCCTTTTGACTTCTCCTAAAATTGGATATTGAAATTTATGGGTTCTGGTGTTCTGCATTGACATTTCTGAGTGTGTATTTTTAACTTATGTGGCAGAATGAGGTGCGGTATGTTAGATGTGGAATTTATTTTTTTCTTGATATATATTTCCTATGATTAAAAAATAGTCAACAAGATGATTTTTACCACACGAGGAGGAAGACCATTTCTTCCTACACTTTCAACATTTTTACTTTATTTCTATATTATGACAATGTCCTTCAAATATCTTCTAAGATTAAAAGGATTCTGTATAATATTATTTTAGTTTTCCAAAGGGTTTCCAATGCAAATACTAGAAATGGCTTAGCTTTCATAATGGGGATTTTTTAAGGTAAAAATACAATTCTGAGGCCATAAAATGTCCAAATCAAAGCACTATCAAAGATGCTTTCTCACCAAAGTCAGCTACTGTTGATCCAAGCTTACTGCCATGTGGCAATCAGGCAAGATAGTCTGCGTGTCTCTAGCTACTTTCTCCTTAAACTCAGCTGTGGCCAGTTAGTCATCTCCTCCCTGGCCTTGGCTCCTGGAGCCTCTTGGGGCTTTTCTCTTTGAGCTCAGCTGTTGGAAATCCTGGAGTCCTTTCTATCACAAGGCTGAATTAAAATGGTAGCTTTCTTTTTGTCCGTGTGTGTGTGTGTGTGTGTGTGTGTGTGTCTGTGTCTCTCTCTCTCTGTCTCCATTTATATCAAACCCAGCAAGAGGGTGGAGACCCAAGCTGGATCACCCCTCAATGACATAGTCCAGTAAAAATGTACCACACCCACAGGAATGGATTAGTTCAAAACTTTAATCTTTTTGAGATTCTTTTTGGGTTTCATAAAAGAACTTCAAGCAGTCACAGTAGCCATGAGTTTGTTGAGGTAAATACTGCTGGTACATTCAAGAAGAGTTCAAGAATGACACTTTTAATCATGTCATTGAGGGGGCAGCTACATCAGAGAATTTAGTAACCCATTGACAGCAATATCCTTTAAGTCTAGAAAATCTCTACATTTTCTTTTAGTAATAGGGTGACGGATACTCTGAGTGGTTGTAATTCTACCTGATGAGATAATATGCTTTCCTGATGGGATCATGACCTAGCTAGTGGACCTCGGTCTGGAAAAATTGTTATTTATTTTTAGAAGCTCTATGCCATTTCATAGCCAAGGTTTTAGAGGAAATAAAAAGATTCCAATTGAAAAGAGGTTGTATATATTGACTACATATTTAATTAAGGTAGAAGAACAAGGTTTTTTGTTTGAGAGATTATGTTTGAGAACCTGAAAAATTATGAGAAGGCTTTAGGGAAGTCTTCTCAAATCAAAGTCCAGATGTACTGAATTTTCTTACCATGTGTAAGAGAAAAGGAATTGGATAATCCTGAGCCCCAACACAGATCTTTTTACTCTTCATAAGAAAGTTGGAGGGAAAAAAGAAGGACTTAACAGGGGAGACTTGCTCTAGTGTCTACTGGAAATATGCCTGGATGACCACACAGCATTTTGTCTCCTTGCTGTTCCAAAATCAATTGGGAAACCTGGAGGATTCCTTCCTCAGAGGAAAGCCATTGTGTTTTTGATTGATATACCTGTTGGGTTGCTTATTTTCTGGTGTGAAAGAACAGGATGATTGTGAACCTACTGTAGACTTGGTTTGCAAAATAAGTATTCTTGTCTATCAGTATTGTATTTATGAGACTTTTTGATGCTCTCTGTTTAAAAATAGTGTCATAAGTTTGTGGTCTGTGATTTTTTCTGTTTATCATGATATACTCAGACTCGAGCTAAATATACATGAAGATAGCTGTGGAATATGAAATTACTTCATGTTCCCAAGTAGTGTGATATAGGAGCTGTAACGATATTAAACAAAAATGGGGGAAATTGCTATGGTGGTTTCTGTGTCAATGCCTAAGATTGAATATTCCCTAAGGTACATTTCTAATAGGACCCTAAATTACAAACAGTTTTATCATGTGCTAAAATTTGGATAATTTCCAGACAATAAAAGGTTATAAAAACATCAAGGAGAGAATATAAGAATTTTTTTCCTGTTGATAGCATTTTAGCATAACTGGAGTGGAGGGTTTCCTTTCAGTTCTTCCTAAACCCTTATTTATGGTAGATCCTTTGAATTTGTAACACCAAGTAACCTGTAGTTAGACTCTATGTCAACATGGCTAGGCCATGTGGGAATCACTAGAGTAGAATTTCATCCTAAAAGTTGAAGGTCTTCATGAAGGATATTCAAGAGTTGTTACAGCAGGTTATATCCATGATTTTTTCTGAGGTTTTACTATCATTTTAATGAGCATTTTGAAGATATAAATTACCTCATTCCCTGAAAAAGAAACCATATTTTATCATGGTACATCAGGCATACAGAGAAATGAATCAAAATGGAAGGGTGCTAAGTTATTGGAATTCTGAGAAGAACAGAATATTTTAGAGATTTCTGCTCTCAAAAAATTTGGAATTCCTAGTACTTAGCTCAATTATATATCACCATGTTACATAGCTATTCTTTGGGTATTAAGTGGTGTTGGGCTTAATTAGATGCTTATATATCTTAGATAATTATAAAATGCTTTAGTGAGTAAATAATTCTGAAAATTTCTTAGATAACCAGCTTTCTGGCTAGATAACTATATAGCAACCTACCCTAATGAAGCATGAGCTACACTGAAGCATGAGCAAATGGGTTTATTGGCTCCATGTTGGTGTTGGATTTGGATGCCTTAAGGGCCCAATGGTTGCTTCCATTCATTGGAATATCCTTGAACTTGTTCATAGCCATCAAGCATGTGATCACCTAAGTTCTTAACTGATTTCTTAGGCTTAGAATTGACAATAGTATGATCCTTCCTGCCAATCAAATTAAATGTTAACATCTGAATCTTCTCTTTCAGATATTTGAGGTTATTTTATAATAACCCTGGGTTGATGATATATTATGAACTCTCTATATAGACATCATACCAATCACTTAAAATGTAAAATTACTTATTATGATAAGTGTAAACAATGCAATAATTTGTGATAATTCTAACAATGGTAACTTATGTACACACATATTAATTATTAATTATTAATAATAATGAAGGCATAGCAGGTGTGGATATTCTTTTTATTAATTTATATGCTTATCTTTAAGGAATTCAACAATAATATCCTCTCTCAGATGGTCTGGTTTTTTTTTTCTCTGTGCAGTGATTTCTCCTTCTAGACTTTTATCATTTTGCTTATACTGATCCCTAACAAACTCATCACTGTTTACCAAGTAGAATACTTACCTTCTTTCCTCATTGTGCTCATTTCCTTTCAGATCTTGAGACAGGAATGTAGGATTTTGAGGATTTTTTTCTTGACTTTATCTCCATGTCTTTATACCTCAAAATTAGAAAGGCTGTCAACAATCTACTTTACCTCAACAGATTGGCCAAAATATCTGTGGGAAAAAAGGTATTGAAAGAACACAGCTTTTCCGGAGGATGCAATTAGTGGATTGATACCCTGAGAATGATCAGAGGTGTAAGTATTCCAGTGTCTTTCAGAAAGAGATCCCCGAACAGAACAGATAGTGTTTGATATACATTTCCTCATATGGTTTAGAACAAAAACACACCATTATAAAAATTAATCCTTTAAGATATGCTCAATGAAGAGAAATGAAGGTAATTTTGTTTGGGAACATAAAACTCATATTTTAATCCTCAGGTATGTTGTGTTTTGTCTTTATGCTCTTTCCTTCTTGTGCTTGTACTTTAATTTTTACATGTAGTTGCACAGAATTCTAATTCGACCAAGATATTGTGACAGTCTTAACTACTATTAGCATTTGTATGTTTCTCCATATCCTAATTCTTTCATTGTGCTATGTATTAATTAAACATTGAAAATCATATAATGATTTTATGAGATATAGATATCAATATGCATGATACCAATTTATGGCAATTTAACATTTACTCTGTATGATGAAAGTTTGGATGCTCTCCATTTTGATTAGCAACATCATATTATGACTATATCCTTTGACTCTAGGGAGACAGCAGCATTTTAGCTGACATGGACAACTGCAACCTCTTCACGGAATTCCTCCTCATAGATAACTCAAGATCCGAAGGACTACAAGTCTTACAAGGTATAATGTTCTTAGTGATCTATCTGGGAGCCCTGACTGGAAATCTTTTTACCATTACTGTTACTGTGACAAATCTATGTCTTCACTTTCCAATGTACTTCTTTATTTGTTATTTTTTTGACTGCATACATATTTTGTTTTATTATATATTTTTTAAAAGATACTTAGATTACATAAATAATACACAGAAAATATAGGGATTCCCATATGCCCCACCTCCCACACGTCCCACAACCTCCCACATAAACATCCTTCTTTACTGTGGCACATTAATTGCAATTGATAAACATATTCTGGTGCTTTGCCATTAAGCATGGACCATATTTCACATTGTAGACCACACTCTCCCACACAGTTCTGCATGTTATATGATGATATAAAATGGTCTATATCTGACATTGCAATGTCACCCAGAACAATTCCCAAGTCCCATAAAAGCCCTGGTATTACAACTGCTTTTCCCTCTCCCTGCCCCCCGAACCTCCAGTGGCCACTAGCTCCACATCAGTGTTGTAATTTCTTTCATTGCTTGAATCACAATATATCTATAGCAGAATACAAGTAAGTCGACTCTAGTCCATAGTTCTTCCCCCCATCCTGAGGAATCTGGGATGGTGATGTCCGCTCCACCACCAATTGAGAGGGGGCTTATACCCCATGGGTAAGATGGATGGCATTATCTTCCCTGCAGGTGCATACTCTCTCCCATCCTTGGGATGACTGTTGTCCATCATCATCTCCCTACCAGTTGTCCTCGGTGAGTCCAATGAGCTGTAGAGTAGGAGTTGCTGCACCACTGAGTTTCCAGGCCCAGCTGGCACATGGACAGCCCAAAGACTCAAGTCTCTGGACGTACAACTACAAACTCCAGCACCAAGTATAGGTTTGAATAGAGGGGACTGATGAGCCATGTGCAGGGAAGACATAGTTTAGTCCAACTCTGTCACTCTCAGGAGCACAAACTCCAAAGCAGGGCCCACTGGCAAGACACCAAATTCCGGAGCTATCTGCCCTGACATAGGACCTGGGTGTCTCCAGAGCCCTCAGGACTCCCACTATTTGGGGTGATATCCACTTTGGAATTCTGTGAGATCCTACTAAGATGTGCATAAGTGTTACCTCTGGGATGACCTCCTGATTCATTTTGAAGTATATTAGCCATACAAATTCATTTGTATTTAACTTTCCCACTTTTACTCAAGGTCTTTTTCTAGTCACGTTGCCAGTTGGCACTTGGAAGCAATCCCTCAGTGCAAGGGAGGCTCATCCCCAGGCATCATGTCGCACGGTGGGAGGAAGGTAATGCATTCATATGCTGAGTTTGGCTTAGAGAGAGGCCACATATGCCCAATAAGGAGGCTCTCAGGAGGCAACCCCTAGGCTCCCCATAATAGGCTAAGTTTCAATTTCAGGAGCAAAGACTCATAAGGCTAGCCATCAATATCAAGGGCCCCTCAGTGGATCCTCCTCCTTTTCCAGTCACTGCCCTTGCACTTGGGGGACTGATATTAGATGCCATATTAGAGATGGCATCTAATATATATTAGATATTAGATGCCATATAATATATTAGATATTAGATGCCATTATAATAGATATTAGATGCCATATTAGAGAATATGCCATATTAGAGAATATGGCAGAGCTCTACAGGATCAGAATTCAGTATTCTTTCCTTATTGAGTAATTCTCCACCCACTGTGACAATGTCTCATGAACATTTAAACATTTTTTATACCTTATAATTATTCTCAGGACAACTTCTTCCCATGCACCCCCCATCCCTGACACCCCACAGCAACGATCATCCCCCACTCCAGTTGTAACCCTTCTGTGAGCCAAAGCTTCTTCAAAGATGAAGCCATTACAATAGCTGAATACAATTAATGTCCTGTGTCCATCACTGTATGGTAATGAAGAACAATTCTACTGACCACTAAATACCCCCTGTTCTATCTATTCTATTCCTCCCACCCCATCACCCTGTGGTCCACAATGACCCCCTGGCTTGACTCATTGTATGACAAGATTCATAGTTAAATGGAACAAGAGGTCTTGACACACTGGTTTGTCCTCCCCTATTAGGAACTGCTCTTGCTCTTGAGAGACTCCTGCCTGTCTATTTCTGAATAAATCAGTCTTCCCAAAGATGGGAGTCCAACTCCTTCCCACACATTATGTGGGTCTCCAGCCACTCATATAACACATTATGACAGAATGAATGCTCAACACTCCCTAGAAACCTGCTCAAGGTGTGACCTCTTCTGAATGACACCCCCCCCAAACCAAAGCACTAAATCAGTGATGCTTCCTTATCATTTTGGTGTAAGAACATTCCCACATCTGAAATTTCAGCCTCTAACCCACAAATCCCCAGTATTCACCTGGTCTCTCTCCCAACCCTCCCTCCAGTGTCCTGGATCTTTTGACCCACCCTTCCCAATCTACCCACCTGTCCACCCTGCACCACCCAACCCAATAATATCACTGCCCTCCTGTCCTATCCCTTCAACGGGCAACTACACTCTTATCACTTTCCCATAGATTACATCTGTATGGGTGATGGCTCACAATCTTCTCTTATCTTTCTATTTCTTGTAAACCTATCCTCCAGACAATAGCTCTCTGAGACTGCTCAATACCCTTAATTCTTATCAGTGAGATCATATACTGCTCATCCTTCAATACCTGGCTTGCTTCACTCAACATAAGTTCTTCAAGATTCATCCATGTTATCCCATGTGTTAGCACTTTATTCCTTCTTACAGCTGAGTAATAATCCATTGTATGTATGTAGCACATTTTGTTTATCCATTCATCTGTTGTTAGGTACCTGTGTTGATCCCAACTTTTGGCAATAATGAACAATGCTGCTATGAACATTGGTGTGCATATATTTGTTCATCTCTTTGCTTTCAATTCTTCAGGGTATATATCCACAGTGGAATCACTGGATCATATGGAAGTTCTTTAGTCAGTTTTCTGAGGAATCACCAAATTGTCCTCCATAGTGGCTGGACAATTCTACAATCCCACCAGCAGTGGATGAATGTTCCCATTCCTCCACATCCTTTCCAACACTTATAGTCTGCTGTTTTTTTTAATACCTGCCATTCTAATGGGTGTAAGATCATATCTCATTGTAGTTTTCATTTGGATTTCCCCAATAGGTAGTGATGTCAAGAACCTTTTCATGTGCTTTTTAGCCATTTGTATTTCTTCCTTGGAGAAGTGTCTTTTCGGGTCAGTTTCCCATTTTTTAAATGGGTTGTTTGTCTTTTTATTTTCAAGGTGTAAGATTTTTTGATATATGCAGGATATTAGGCTCTTATCAGATATCTGGTTGCCAAATATTTTCTCCCATTGGTTAGGCTGCCTTTTTATTTTCTTAATAACGTCCTTTGAGATGTAGAAATTTTTAATTTTGAGGAGATCCCATTTATTTATTTTTCCTTTTGCTGCTCATGGTTTGGGTGTGAAGTTCATGAAACCATTTCCTATTACAATGTCCAGTAGCTGTTTCCCTACATTATCTTCCAAGGTCTTTATAGTCTTGGCTCTTATATTTAAACCTTGATCCATTTTGAGATAATTTTAGTATAAGGTGTGAGATGGTGCTCCTCTTTCATTCTTTTGGATATAAGTGTCCAGTTCTCTAAGCAACATTTGTTGAAGAGGCCATTCTCTTCCAACTGAGAAGTCTTGGTGCCCTTGTCGTATATTGTATGACTGTATATGGGAGGATATATATTGGAACTCTCAGTTGGGTTCCATTGGTCAGTATTTCTATCTTGGTGCCAATGCCTTGCAGTTTTGACCACTGTAGCTTTGTAGTATGTTTTAAAGTCAGGTAGTGTGATACCTCCAACTTCATTTTTCTTTTTCAATATGTCTTTGGTGATTCGGGACCTCTTACCCTTCCAAATAAATTTTGTCATTAGTTTTTCCAATTCATTAAAAACTACAGTGTTGATTTTTAATGGGATTGCATTAAATCTGTAGATTAGTTCTGGTACAATAGACATCTTGATGATGTTTAGTATTCCTGTCCATGAACAGGGAATATTCTTCCATTTATTTAAGTCTTTTTTGATTTCCATTAACAATGTTGTGTAGTTTTCTGTATATAAGTACTTTACATCTTCAATTAAATTTATGCCAAGGAATTTGATACTTTTATTTACTATTGTAAATGGTATATTTTTCTTGATTTCCTCCTCAGATTGCTCATTATTCGTGTGCAGAAATGCTGCTGATTTTTGAGCATTGATCTTATAGTCTGCGACTTTACTGACTCCTTTGTCAGTTCTAGAAGATTTGTTGTAGATTTCTCAGGGATTTCTATGTATAGGATCATGTCGTCTGCAAGTAGTGAAATTTTTACTTCTTCCTTTCCAATTTGGATGCCTTTTATATCTTTTTCTTGCCTCAGTGGTCAAGCAAGTACTTCTAAGACAATGTAAATATGAGCAGTGATAATGGGCATTCTTGTTTTGTTCCCAATCTTAGAGGGAAACTTTGAGGATTTCACCATTGAAGATGATGTTGGCTCTGGGTTTTTCATATATAACCTTTATCATATTCAGAATGTTTCCTTTAATTTCTATCTTTTGCAGTGTTTTTATCAGGAAAGAGTGCTGTATTTTGTCAAATGCTTTTTCTGTGTCTATAGAGATGATCGTGTGATTTTTTTCTTTCAATCTGTTTATGTGGTGTATTACATTGATAGTTTTTCTTATGTTGAACCATCTTTGCATACCCTGGATGAAACCCATTTTCTCATGCCATATAATTCATTTGATATGTTGTTGAATGCAATTAGCAAGTATTTTGTTGAGGATTTTAGCATCTAGTTTCATTAGAGTGATTGGCATGTAATTTTCCTTTCTTGTGGCATCTTTGTGTGGCATTGGTATTAGGGTAATGTTGGCATCATATAAAGAGTTAGGCAATGTTCCTTCTACTTCTATTATTTGGAAGAGCTTAAGCAAGTTTGGTGTTTGCTTTTTCTGGAATGTTTGGTAGAATTCACCTGTGACACCATATGGTCCTTGGCTTTTCATAGTTGGGAGGTTTTTGATGACCGAGTCTATCTCTTTACTTGTAATTGGACTGTTGAGTTCATCAATTTCTTCTTTTGTCAATGCAGGCTTCTTGTGTGTTTCTAGGTATTTGTCCATTTCCTCTAAATTATCCTTCTTGTTGGCATATAATTTTTCAAAATATCCTCTTATGATATTTTTTTATTTCTATGGGTTCAGTGGTGATATCCCCTTCTTCATTTCTTATTTTGTGTATTTTCATCTGCTCTCTCTTTTTCTTTGTTAGTCTAGTTAAGGTTTTGTCAATTTTATTGATCTCAAAGTATCAACTTTTGCTTTTGCTTATTTTTTTCTAGTGTTTCTTATTTTCTATTTCATTCAGTTCTACTCTAATCTACATTATTTCCTTCTTTCTATAATGTTTTTCGTAGATTTTTTGTTGTTTTTCCATTTCCTACAGGTGTGCTGTTAGGTCTTCAATTTTATCTCTTTCTTCTTTCTGATATAGGCATTTATGGTTATGAATTGCCATCTCAGTAGATTTGGCTGCATTACATAGGTTTTGATATGTTGTGTTGTCATTTTCATTTGTTTCAGGTAGTTACTGATTTCTTTTGAGATTTCCTCCTTGGCCCACTGTTTGTCTAAGAGTATATTGTTTAACTACCATTGTGGTCCGAGAAATTACTTTGCATATTTTCAATCATTCTGGATTCATTGAGAATTGTTCTGTGGCCTAGCATGTGGTCTATCTTGGAGTATGATCCAGGTGCACTCGAGAAAAATGTATATCCTGTTGTGTTTGGATATATTGCTCTGTGTATATCTATTAGGTCCAGGTCCTCTAATGTATTATTCAGAGTCTTTGTTTCTTTATTGATTCTCTGTCAAGATGTTCTGTCTAATGGTGATAATGGTGTATTAAAGTTCCCCTCTATAATTGTATAGGCATTTATGTATCCACTGTGTTTTTCCAGAGTTTGCCTCATGTATTTTGTGGTGCCCTGATTAGATGCATAAATGTTTATGATTGTTCTTTCTTCTTGATAGATTACCCCTTTTACTAAAGTATTGTGTCCATCTTTGTCTCTTACAATAATTTTGCATTTAAAGTCTATTTTGCCCAATATTTGTATAGCTACTCCCGTACTTTTTTGGTTGTTATTTTCTTGTAAAATTATTTTAAAGCCATTCACTTTAAACCTCTTTGAATCCCTGAGTCTAAAGTGGGTTTCTTGTAGACAACATATAGATGGGTCATATTTCCTTATCCATTCTGTCAATCTGTGTCTCTTGACTGATGAGTTTAAACCATTAACATTCAGTTTAAACATTAAATTTCAAGGAATTTCTTACATCATCATATTTTCTTTGGGTTTATGTATGTCATATGTTGTTTTTATTTCTCTTTTTGTCTTTTTAGTTGTTCTTACACTCTCCTCCAACTCTCTCTCTCCTGTTTTTACCTTTCAACCTGTAGAACTTCCTTTGGTATTTCTTGAAGGGCAGGTTTCTTATTGGCATACTCTCTTAATTTCTGTTTATCTGTGAATATTTTGAACTCTCCATCATTTTTGAAAGCCAGCTTTGTGGATAGAGAATTCATGGCTGGAAGTTTTTTTCTTTGAGTGTCTTCACTATGCTATACCACATTGTCTTTCCTCCATGGTTTCATATGAGAAATCAGCACTTAATCTTATTGAGCTTCCCTTGTATGTGATGGTTCTCTGTTCTCTTGCTGCCTTGAGTATTTTCTCTTTGTCTTGAGGAATGGATATTTTGACAAGTATATATCTTGGACTAGGCCTGTTAGGATTTATACTGTTTGAGGTGTGCTGTGCTTCCTGTACATGTACATCTATCTCCATCAATAAGGTTGGGAATTTTTCAGCCAGTATTTCCTTCAACAGTCCTTCTGTTCCCTTTCCCATCTCTTCTCCCTCTGGGATGCCTATAATGCGTATGCATTTTCTTGTTGTCAGAAAAGAAAAAAATTGATTTAAAAAAAGGAAACAGAATAGACAGGATTGAAATTAAAACCAGTGAAGGTGAGGACTAATAAAAAAAGGTGGAATGTAAGTACTACAACAGAAAGCAAAAGATAGAAAGATGAAGGAAGGAAAAGAGATAGCGTTGGTAGACAAAATCAGTATACACAGAAAATGGGAACTCAAGGATGGCGAAGCACAGAAAAGAAGTAACAAGTTAGGAGCCTATAATTTAAAAAAGTAGGTGGGGGGCAGGAACGATAAAAGAAAAACAAGAAACAAAACAGCAACAACAACAAAACCACTAACAAACACACAAGCAAGTAGTAATACAAAGCTAAGGAAGAAAAGTGTTCCTTCTTGGGCCCTTGTTCTGCCTCACAGGCTGCTTGTGTTCATCAATTAATTACCCTGCAGGTTTTGAGGTGCATTTTAGTGATTAAACTAAGTTAAAAAAATTTTGGGGGGGTAACCTTTTTTTTTTTTTTTGAAAAAATAAGAGACCCAAAAGAAGCTAACACAAAAGTAATGTCTATGTTTTCCCTGTCCTTTGGTATCAGCTGGATGTTAGATATCCCTGTGGATTACTGTTCTTAGAGGAGTCAGGAATTGAACCAGGGATATCATACATTCAAGGCAGAGATCCTTCACTGAGCTACCCATCCACCTGGGTCAGCTGGCTCTTCAGAAACCTCCTATTCAGTCACTTTCCCCCTGGCAGATTTTACTCTCCTGGGCAGCTGGGTTCAGCAGACTGTATGTGCAGATCCCTCCTCCCTTCTCCTGGTCAGGTTGAGTTCCCTTTTGAAATTCAGATGTGACCCTGATGACTGAGTACACCACACTGAAGTGACTTTTCAAGCCTCTCTGGATTACCCCCTCCTTTCAAGGGACCCTAAATAGGCTCTTGAAAACTTATTAAGCACTTCCCACTGCCTGACTCCCTTGGGGGAGTTAAATTCTGATAGTCCTCAGCAAGGAACTATGAAATTGGCTGCCTCCACCCTTTGGCTGCCACCACCCTCTCTCAATCCAAGCCTCTGTATCCCAGGGCATTTAGGTAAATGAGGCTTCCTTAGCAGATTTGCCTCTCCCCTGAACCTGTTGCCACTTCGAGCCCGCAGGTGTGCTCCCCAAAGCTGCAAGGAGGTCCAGGCAACCAAACCCACAGAAATGAAACCCCTCTCTGCCCCCTGCCAGAACCCTCCCACTCTCGGAGAATGCTCCCTCTCGCCAATGTACTTCTTTGTAGGCAATTTATCCTTTGTGGATTTTTGTTACATCTCAGTAACTTTTGCCAATTCAATGGTGAATTTCCTGACAGGCAGTAAATTTATTTCTCTCAAAAAATGTGCTTCTCAGACATTCTTATTTCTCTTCTTTGGATCCACAGAGTTTTCGTTCTTGTGGCAATCCCTATGATAGTTATGTTCCCATTTGTCATCCTCTACATTATGGGATCACCATGACCCAGCGTTTCTGCATACAGTTAGCAGATGGCTCATATGTCGGTGGGTTGGTCTATTTTGCTATCCACACATGCACCGTGTTCAGGCTTTCCTTCACAAATTTGAATGTAATCAATATTTCTGTGACATCCATCACATCATAGAAATTTCAACTCAGGCTGTGCAGTTTTCTGAGTCTGTGGTAGATACTTGCTGTAAGTTTTGCCTTATCTTAATAAGCTTTGTCATCTTATTCAGCTCCTATGTTAACATCTTTTTAACTGTGCTCCAGATGCATTTTGTGGATGTCTGGAACAAAGCCTTATCAACCTGCTCTTCCCAAATAGCTACTAATATTTTATTTATCATTTCAGGGAATATTTACTTCTTTGGGCCCAATCTCAAATGAATCAACAATTCTTACCCTCCTGACTTCCATGTTCTACTCCATGGTGCTCCCCTTCATAAACCCCATCATCGTTAGCCTGAGGAACAGGGAGATTAAAAGGGCTTTGGACAGAATGCTTACTAGATCTTTCCAGTTTCCTTAAGGAGCTGATTTTTTAAATGGGAAATAATATTTCAATAATAAGCAAATAAAAGTATTGTATATATTATCTTAAAATTTAGATAAAATATTTATGTGACTTTTTTAGGAAAAACAAGAAGACATTTAAGTACATAAGCAGAAATTAACCACTGAAAGATTTTCCTTGTATAAAATCAATTATTCTTGAAACCACTCTTTTTAAAATACTAAGTAGTAGGAGTTAAATACTGGATATATGGTGTCATGTTAATATCCTCATATTGGTTTAATTGAAGAAAATCTTGAAAGGTTTATCACTTTCTCATGTTCACACTGCATTAGGTAGAAAGCTGGGATGAAACAATTCATTCTACCTGCAAATAGATGCACTAAGCTCTTCTGTGTTTCACCTTGCAAAATAACTTTTACATTTTCATGTTTATTCCTTGATATTTTATATATTGTAGTCAGGCTTGTATTCATGGCCTTTTATTTCAGTGTAACTTACACATTATGTCTGTGAACATAAAATGTGTATCATCTTTACATAATTGCATAGAAAAATACTTGCACCTATAAATAGATTCATCTTTGTTCATAATACTGTACAACATAAAATTTATATCAAGGTTGCCATTTACCAGAGAGATATAAGTGGGGAGAAAGAGCACCGTCTGTGATCTCCTACCTGGTAGCTTTGCAGACAAAAAAATGTAAAACACATATCATGAAGACTAAAATATGTGATAGAGTTTCAGTACTTTACATATCAATCATTCAGCATGACAAAGGATAGAACATGATAATACAATAATGCTAAATTCAGCCATGAACACTCCTGCATATGAGCTCATGGAATAACATGTGATGGGTAGAATTAAAGAGAATCTAAAGATCTGGTGGACTATGAGCTGGCAATGATCAATGATAGAAGGAAACACAGTGGATACACACACTCCATGAGCCCTACTTGAGAGGAAACAGAATTTGATCTCATTTACCTTAAAAACTGCTTCTAGTGGTACTGTTTTAGGTTTAATTCTCTGTACCATTATGTAGTATCATTTTTTGGTGTATGTGAGTATGTGTGGATGTATGGGTATATTAATTATAAAAGGCTTTTGCAATCTCCATGATGTCCAGATTATGTATATAACTTTCAACAATTCTAAATAATTATATTTGTATTGAAAAAAGTATAACAGTCATGTTTTGAAACCCCAATTGGAGAAAAAAATGGGCAATTTTATTTCACATAAAATTGTGGTATAATGCACATGTAACTCTTTGCACATGTATTTCACTTATTTAATAAATATTATTATGAAATAAATTCATTCAGTATTTTGTTTTACATTTTAAAAATGTTATTCGAGTATATCATTCATACATGAACATACATAAAAAATAAGTGTATAGTAAAAGTTCTGAACTTACAAAACAAACATGCATATCACACAGGGGTTCCATACATTATGCTTCCACCAGCACCTTGCATTGTTGTGAAACATTTGTTACAAATTATGAAAGAATATGGTCAAAACTATAACTATAGTCCATATCTTACATTTGGTGGATTTCCCCCCCAACCCACCCTATTATCATTTTTTTTAAATGTACATTTTATTATAGAAGTTGTGATCTTACAAAACAACCATGTACATCTGTAGAATTCCCATACAAATTACTACTTCACTAACACACCGCACTGCACTGGAACATCACAGTAATTTTTGTTTGATTATTTAACTCAAACAATCAGTGAGAATTGTTAAAGTATAACTAAGTTTTTGTTGTCATTCTCTCTATTGCATTGTGTTCATTCCCTAATGCATGGATACCTATTCTGTTAAAACTGTCAATTTAGTAAATGATTTTATTTCCAACATTGTATTTTTCTATTTGTAATCTGATCTGGAACATAGCAATATTATGCTTTCACTATGTCTTTGATAGAGCATGGTAAAACCCAGCTTTCCATTTATGCCTTTCTTTTATTTACAAAAGTGAATTTCATTTGTGCCTGAGTTTCCATGTTTAATATTCTTAATAAATTAGAACTTTTGATAATTAATATCCATATGGGAAGTATATTTTCAATATAGCATTTTTATCCATCCTTTTTTGGGTTTCTATCCATATTCCTTTGATTTGAAAATGGTTTTGTTAACATGTGTTAACATGCATTTATTTCTTTTCAAATTGGAACAAGGGAAAATATCTATTATTCCAATCACCTATTAACTTTGTCTATATGTCCTTCTTGGTAGAGATAACCTTAATGAAAAAAGAAATTCTCTTGCCAATATTTTGTGGGTTTATATATTGTTCAGGGAGATTATATTATATCAATGCAAGTTTAATCTGGTTTCTCCTTTATCTATTAGTTGTGTACATCTGGCTCTTAAATTTAGGCTTTTATTTTATATATATTTCACCATTTTAAAGAAAGGAAAACAGGGTGCAGATGAATGTTTTTCCTTTGGGGAGCTAGTGTTCCTGTCAACATATACCAATCAATCGACTTCTGTGTTGTTGGGCAAAATTTAAAAATGTATCAAGTTTATAAATTACTTTGAATATATATATATATATATATACCTATTTCTGAGCATTATGTTCTGTTCCTTTAACATATTTATTCCTGCAGCATCACACTACTGTATTGTTTATTAAATACTTGATAATACTAATACATGTTATTTTATTGGCCTTCTTTTCAAAAGATAATATATCAAGTCTATATGTTATTTAAATATATAAACTACCAGTCAAAAAAAGCAAGAAAAGTGTAGAAAAAACAAACAACTCTTAAAGGATTTTCTACATTCACAGTTGAAATTAAATTACCCTAAATGAAAATTTCAGCTAAAAAATAGTTGTACATAAATTGGTACTCAATCTGAAATGTTGTTAAATTTCTGAAGAACTGACAATCACATTCTGAAATTAACATGGAACACATAGGATGGGTTGAAAAGAAGAAACTATATCTCTACTTTAGCCAGCCAGCTTCTCCAGGGATATTTTATAAAACCTTCTTCAGAGTTTCCAGCTTGCTGTCTGCCCTATGTAATTCAGACTTCCCAAACCCCACAGCTGTGTGTGCCAATTCCTATAATAAAATCTCATAATATACTAATATTTTTACACATTCTGTCAGTTCTGTTTCCCTGAGAGACACTGACTAATAAAGGAAGTATTTTATATAAGCCTATACTTTATGTAAACCAGTGTTGAAAGTTCCTTATGAGTTTTAAATATTGATATATAATAATATATTCATTGGAATAAAATACTTTTAAGTGTAAAATGGGACAATATTAGTGATGATTATGACAATAGAAATTTATATGCATACATAATTTTCATGTGTTAATAGTAGAAAAACGAGTAGGAAAAATAAAAACAAAAAGTACATATTTAGGAGGTTGTTGAAGAATTCTTTGTGTGATGGGAGCTAAATGAACTAAATTCTAGAGAATAAGAAGCTCTTCCAACTACTACTTTGCTCACTGAAGGCAGCAAGGTGGAGAAGATCAAGTACAGAGTGGCTTTGTGGGCTAAGGAGATTTGAGCAAAAAATTTAAAAACTGCGTGCTGGAATGAGGGGACTGAATGAATATCATATTCCGTGCTAATTCCGTCCTCAAAATCCCAGCAAGGACCATCTGAGGGCTTGGAACTGGGAGGTTCTTTTTAATTATTTAATTATTATCTGCTTATTGAAAGGTTCAATAGTGAAAAACTCCCTTAGGTAGTTAATTTCAAGTTTTTTTTTCTGCCTGTAATACTATTTTCTTTCCAGGCTTATATATTTTAGCTTACTCTGTGCCGCAAAGACACCACACGTTTCTCGAGGTAGAATACCCGCCTCATCACGCAATTTCTCCTCGCTGTGCTCGTGCTCCTTGGGGACCTGCCAGTGGTGCAGATACTGCTATTGCAGACCACACCTCAAGGGCCACTGCTCATGGGTCCTTCTTGTTTCTTTACTGTCTTGCCACTTGGATGCAGGGCTTTGAGGGTTTAGTCCCTCTGAAGTTATCCACAGTGTTCCCAATAATTTCCTTGTGAGAATTATGAGGATTATCTCAGGATTCTGTCAATTACCTTCTTTCCTAAGTACTCTTTCAGAGACAACAAGTAGTATGGATCTCCTAAACTTTAATTTTGTTTACATTGTGCCATGATAGCTCTTTTCTTTGTTCTTTCTGTGGTATCTGTTTTCAAATTTACAGCAATCATTTTACCAGTAATTGATAACTTGGAGGATGTTTCAGATACTTTTGGTCAATTTGTTTCAGTTTTGCAAGAGGTGAGAATTTCGATTTTGTTTTACTTCAACTTCTTTTCACATATATTATATATATTTACTTAAATTATAACCTATATATGTATTTTATATACATAAATACATATTAAATTTTAACCTATATATGTATTTTATATACATATATACATACATATATAGCATTTAAAATTGTCTTATCTAAAGGCTATTGCTCATATTATCATGAAATATTAACAGTGAAATATCATTGAGTCAACACTGTTACAAAAACAATTTCTGGTCACTTGAGGTTTCTCAAATTTCAAAACCCATATTCAACTCTTATCTGTTAAAATAAGTTATCTTCCATCTAATTAATCACAATATATGGACAAAATATTTATCAAAAACCAGGCTTTAAAAGACATTTTCTTCTCTGGAGGATGAATTACTAATTCCTCCTGAGGATTGTGAATATAAGTTCATCAGTAATACCCAGAAAGACATTGACAATCATGAATGAGAAGCCCAATACATATTTCTTCATATGGTTTGAAATAAAAATACATCTCTCTTCACAAAGGCTCTCTGCAGCATTCCCAGGGAAAAGAACTGAAGGGTCACAGTGTTAAAATTCACAACATTAAGTCTCTGTGAGAGTGTTAATGGTCTGGAAGGGAAAACTGAAATTTCAGTCTTCAAGTATGTTTGGTTCTTTTTAAAATTTTTTTAAAAATGTAAATATATCATTCATACATGAACATTCTTAAAAAAATAAGTGTATAGTAAAAGTTGTGAACTTACAAAATAAACATATAATACCATACAGGGGCCCCATACATCATCCCTCCAACAACACCTTGCATTGTTGTGAAACTTTTGTTACAAACTATTCAAGATCATCATCATAATATTCCCACAAATTATAGTCATTATCTTATATTTGTTGTATTTTTCCCCAAAGCCAACCTATTACTTTAAATATATATTTATATAGTGGTTGTGAACTTACAAAACAATCATGCACATATGCAGAATTCCCATACAGCTCTTTCAGCAACACACCACACTGTGGTGGAATATTTTTTACAGATTATGCGATAACAACATCAGACTATTACCACGAACCATGGTCCATAGTATACATTTGGCACACTTTTTGTTTGTTTCTTTTTAATCTTATTTTGAATTCTAATATAGATCAGCATTGATATTTTTAAATCAAATCATAAAGAGGTAAAATGGTCAAGGTCTAGTGATAGCACTCAGTGTTACTGGTACTGTATTGCTAAGTTTCTTTTTTTTCTCATTCTTTTATTTTACCACTTACTAGTAAAGGATGCTTGTATTAGTCAGCCAAAAGGGTGCTGATGCAAAATACCAGAATTTGGTTGGTTGTATAAAGGGTATTTATTTCAGGTAGAAGCTTACATTTACCAGGCCATAAAGCATAAGTTACTTTCCTCACCAAAGTCTGTCACCATATGTTGGAGTAAGATAGCTAAGGATGTCTGCATTATAGAATCACCATCACCCCACATCTGTGCACACAGGCAGCAGGTGGCTTGTGAACTAGTGGGCTAGTCTTTTCTCCCATCCACACAGGCAACATATTCAGTCTCCCCTTCACAGAGTCCCATATGATCCATCAATTTTTCTGTGATGTACTTCAAGTTATGAACATGTCATCTTAAGCAGTCCAGTTGTTTGAATCTTTGGCCCTGGCTGTAAGTGCTTATCTTCCCTTACTTGGCTTTGTCATCTTAGTCACCTCATATATTAATATATTTTTAACTGTGCTCCAGATGCAATCTCTGGAAGCCCAAAACAAAGCCTTATCAACCTGCTCTCTCCAGATAGCTACTTTTATTTATCATTTCTGCATTGTTTGCTTGTTTGGGCCCCATATCGAAAGAATCAACAATTCAAACACTGCTGATAGCCATGTTCTACACTACAGTACCCTTTTAGTTTATGAAATAAACATCACTTTTAGCCTGAGGAACAAGTAAATTAACCATGTCCTGGGTAGAATGTTTGCTCATATTTCTGGATACCCAATTGAAGATTTTTTTTTTGTTTTGGTTGGAAATAGTATTTAAATAATCAAAGTGGAATAAAATGTATAAAATCATTATCTCTACATTCGAATAGTGTTAAAATGTTGGTCAACTGTTTGTTTTGATATAAAATGGGTGATATATAATTAAATTTGCATAGTTAACATTTGCACATAAAAGTTGCTTGAATAAAATGAATTATTATTTTGTACCCACTCTTTTTTGAATGTTTACTATTGTATAATTTAAAAGTAGATATGTGGGGTTGCCTTCTTATATCCATGTTGTTCTAAATGAAGAGAGGTCAGGAAAGTTGTATAAATTTTTCAGATTCACAGAGATTTTTGTGACAAAGCTGAGATGAAATTAAGATTTATATTACTTCAGATATATACTCTTAATTCTGCTTTTCACCATGTAACATAATTGTTATTATTTAATGTTTAAGTAAATAGAAATATAGATAGATAATAGAAAGATAATAGTCAAATAGATTGATAAATAGATAATAGTATTCAATATTCTTTATTTCAGTATACCCATGCATTATATCCTGAACATTAAATCTGTAATTCTTCAAGATAATTACAAGGGAAATACTCACATATTTAAACAGATTCATTCGTATTCATAACCATCTACTACTTGAAATTTATTTCAGACTCCCTGTCTCTCATAGAGAAGGAGATGCAGAAAGAAAGAAGGCAGTCATTATTTATAGCAGGGAGAAAGAGATCTTCTGTCTTGTAGCCATTCAAACAAAAAATTAAAACAAGCAATGTATAAAAATGAATATCATATAAAACAAATAATTCTGACAAAGATTCAATGCTTAAAATAATAAATAAAAATCTAGAAATAGAAAAGAAAAAATAAGTAATAAGTTTGCTGAATTCAGGCAATGACATTTCTGCACATGAGTTAAGAGATAACACACAATGGGTGAATGAAAGGGAACCCAAATATCTGGTACAGTAGAAGCTGGTGATGATGACAGATAGGAAAAGAAAACACAGAAGTTATCCATGATTCCTACCTGAGAGAAAATAGAGTTTTCTCTCAATGCCATTTAAAAACTGGTTGCACAGTAATTGTCTATGTACCGCTTAATTTATGTAGTTAAATGGTCTCATTCCAGGTAGGAGAATTTACACTTAGGAAAAAAGGCTTTCATATTTCTATGCTGTGTAAATTGAAATATTAATCAAGTTTAATAATTACATATTGAATTGAACAAATTTTGGCAGTCAATTGGACAAAGCCCAAGGTAATCTTACTTCAGATACAATTGCCTATGTAAAGCTTAATTGATATGAATGTGATATATGTTTGTATACATGTGCTACATAAATTCTAATAAGTTTTGCTGTTAAATCAATCTCATTCTCTTTGTTGTTTTATTTGTTTACCTCAAAGGATCAGTGAAAGTTGCTTAAGTATAATTATTTTTTTTTGTTCTAAGAACTGTGATGTCCCCACAGTTTGGGAATATTTATCTATTCCCAAATCTATGAATACCTAAGCTTCAAATCCCAGTTTCCTAAATGTAAGTTTTCAGTAGAGCAGGAACGTTATGCTTAGTCCATATGCTTGCTAAAACACTAAAAAAACAGCTTTGCAATTGTTACCATTGTCATCTTGATAAAAGTTTGTCTCATTTTTCCTGAGTTTCCATGTATGAGATTGATGGTGAATTTGAGCTTCTCATAATTGATAGCCTTAATGGAATTATATTTTGAATATTACAAAATGAAAAAAATAATTTTGTTACACCTTTATTGTGTTCCTAGACATGTCCTTTGATTTGAGAATGTTTATGTTAATATTTAATAGCATGTATTTATAACTTTTGAAATTAGAGATAGGGAAACCATCTCTTATTATTCCATTTATCTATTAAATTTGCCTATGTGTCTCTTTAAAGAGATAACTTTTATATTAATATCAAGGAATTCTTTCCATTTATATTGTATTTTTATATATTGTTTAGGGTGGTTTTAACCACCTCAAGTTTTCAAAGTTATATCTTTTTTTTTCTGTTAGCTCTATAGTGTTATCTTCCAAATTTAAGGTTTTAATCTATCTGGAATCTACCATTTAAAGCAGTAAATAACCTTCTTGGGTTCCAGTTTTCTTGTTAATCTACTTCTCATTTGTTTCATTGCAGCTTTTAGATTAAGGTGTAAATTACCTTAAGTATATATACCTATTTCTTTATATATTTATTCCTGCATCAACACTTTAT
Source organism: Cabassous unicinctus (assembly GCA_029593785.1). NCBI lineage: Eukaryota > Metazoa > Chordata > Mammalia > Cingulata > Chlamyphoridae > Cabassous > Cabassous unicinctus. The sequence continues at coordinate 440 of JAQZBX010040352.1, read as the reverse complement.
TGTATTGTACTCAGTAATATTGATAAATTTTAAGGTAATAAGCTCCCTTCAAAAGATGAGTGATCTGATGTGTTATTATGTGACCATGCCTGTTTTAGAATGAGATGTTATAGATCCTCACATATTTAACTGCATTTCAGATTGTGAATCCATTTAATTTATAAATATTTTTAAGCTGACATTCATTATGCTATATTTGTCCTATCTGTAAAGTGAAATATCATTTAAGAGCCATTTTTATTTTTCTAGAGTACTCTTTTGTATTTTTTCAGGACAATTTTAAAAATATTTTATTTACCCTAAATAACATGTAATCATATCATATCACATAAATATAGAACATAGTTTTAATTGCACTCTTTTAATAAGAGTTTTGTTTCTATTTAATATCATTCAAATTATGCTGAAAATAATATAATTTAAACAAATTTTAATTATTT
>JAQZBX010040351.1:0-22701 GCA_029593785.1 Cabassous unicinctus | reverse complement strand
AAAAAAAAAAAAAAGTATACCATTGTAAAACTAATAAAAATAAAGCCAAAATGGTTATGTTAATATCAGACAAAGACGATTATAGGGTAAAATATTACCAGGGATGAAAAAGATTATTTCATTATGATGGAGTGGTTAATTCATCAAGAGTACATAACAATTCTATATTAATAGGTACCTAAATAGCAAAATACATGAAGCAAAAATCAATAGAACTACAAGGTTAAAAACACAGTTCCACAGCAATAGTCAGATACTTAGTATCCCTCCCTCAATAATTAATATTATATTCATAAGGATATCATGCACTTGAAAAACAATATCACCTCCTTTAACTGACTCATATTTATAAAATATTTCACTTAGCAACAGAATACACATTCTTTTCTTGCATGCAAAGAACTTTTAACAAGATAGATCATATTCTGGTCCACATAAAAAGTTTCAATGAGTGTAGAAAGATTAAATCATACAAAGTATGTTTTCTGACCACAATGGAATGAAATTAGAAACCAATAGCAGAATGACTTCTGGAAAATCCCCTAATGTTTAGAAAATGAGTCACATACTTTGAAACAACTCATGGGTGATAGTATAAAATAAAAGGGACATTAGAAAGTATTTTAAACTAATTAAAAATGAAAAAATATATCTAATTTTGTGGTGTGCTTCTTAAGCAGTGCTTTGGGGAAATTTATGGCACCAAAAGCATATTTTAGAAAAGAAAAAAGGTCTCAAACCAATGAACTTAAATTACATCTTAAATATAAATACAAAAAGAAAATCAAAGTAGGTTTAAAGTAAGAAGAAATAAAATAAGAAAGATCAGAGAAGAAATCAACGTGATAGAAAAAATTAAAACAATATAGAAAATCAATGGAGCTGAAACTCAGCTCTTGAAAATCAAGTATATTCATGAAACTTTAGCCAACTGATTAAGAAAAAGCTGAGAGAAAGTTTAAATTACCAGTATCAAAAATGGGAGAGATGACATCAATGCAGATTCTCTAGGTTTTAGATAGGTAATAACAGAATATTATAAACAACTATATGCCGATAATTTTGAAAACTTAAAGGAAATGGACAAATTCATTGAAATACAACTGCCAACATTCACATAAGAAGAAATAGATAATCTGGATAGTTCTATGTCTATTAAAGAAAATGAGTCTGTAGTAAAAAAGCATTCTGTAATAAAACCCTCCAGGTCAAAATAGCTTTTTTGGTATATTCTAGCAAATACTTATGGAAACAATAATACCAGTTCTCTCCAAAGTCTTATATAGACTATTATGAGGAATGAATACTTCTTAATTTATTCTATGATATTAGCCTTACATAATACAAAAATGATATGAATAAATCACAAGAAAAGAAAATTAAATACTACCACCTCACATATACAGAAGAAAAAAATTCTAAACAAGATTTTACCAAATCAACATCGATTCATCAAAGAATGGCAGTAACACACAGCCTCCCACAACTAAATACCTACACAAGAGAGAGATTTGAGCATCACGGTAAACTCACCATCATAATCAGTTGTCTAGACATCAGCAAAAAATAAGAAGCCATACTAAGAAAATGGAAGAAATGGCCCAAGCAAAGGAATATATCAAAGCCCCAGAAGAGATACAGGATTTGAAACAACTAATCAATGAGGTTCATACAAATCTCCTAAATCAAATCAATGAGTTGAAAGATGATATGGTTAAAAAGATAAAGGACATCAAGAAGACACTGGGTGAGCACAAAGAAGAATTTGAAAACCTGAACAGAAAAATAACAGAGCTTATGGTAATGAAAGACAAGATAGGTGAGATCAAAAGCATATTAGAGGCATATAAAAGCAGATTTGAAATGACAAAAGAAAGAGTAAGTGATGCAGAAGACAGAACAGCTAAAATTGAAGAGAGAGAACAGAGAGAGAAAAGAATGGAAAAAATTGAGCAAAGACTCAGGGAGCTGAATAATAACAGGAAGCACAACAACATATGTGTGTTCCAGAAGGAGAAGAGAAGGGAAAAGGGGAGAAAGAGTATTTGAGGAATTAATGGGTGAAAATTTCCCAATTTTCATGAAAGAAATGAATTTACGTGTCCAATAAGTGCAGGGAACCCCAATCAGACTAAATTTGAATAGACCTACTCCAAGACACTTACTACTCAAAATGTCAAATGACAAAGATAAAGAGAAAATTCTGAGAGTAGCAGGGGAGAAGCAAACTATCACATACAAGGGATGCCCAGTAAGTCTTAGTGCAGATTTCTCATCGGAAACCATAGAAACGAGAAGACAGAGGTCTGATATAATTAGAATACTGAAAGAGAAAAATTGCCAGCTGAGAATTCTTTATCTGCCAAAATTGTCCTTCAAATATGAAGGTGAGTTTAAAATATTCAAAAATAAACAGAAACTAAGAGAGTTCGTTAAAAAAAGAATCCCCCCTTGCATGAAGCATTAAAAGGAGTCTTACAGCCTGAAAGAAAAAGACAGGAGAGAGAGGCTTGTAGGATAGTGTAGAAGGCAAAACTAGCAGAGAGGATAACCAAACGAGTGAAAAGACAGATGAAAATAAGATATGTCATATGAAAGCCAAAGAATAAAATGGTGGAAGGGAATAATACAGTTATAGTAATATCATTGAATATGAATGAATTAAGCTCCCCAATCAAAAGATATAGGCTGACATAATGGATTAAAAAAATGAGCCATCAATATGCTACCTACAAGAGACTCACCTTAGAACCAGGGATACAAACTGACTGAAAGTGAAAGGTGGGAAAAATATATTCCATACAAACAGTAACTAAAAGGAGCAGAGGTAGCTATACTAATATTGGACAAAACAGACTTTAAATGTAAAAAATAATAGATACAGAAGGCCATTATATATTAATGAAAGGAGAAATCCACCAGGAAGAAATAACAGTCACAGATATTTATGCACCTAACCAGGGTGCCCCAAAATACATGAGGCAAACTTTGGCAAAACTGAAGGGAGAAATAGACATCTGTACAATAATAGTTGGAGACTTCAACACACCACTCACATCATTAGATAGAATAACTAGACAGAGATCAACAAGGAAACAGAGAACTTGAACAATATGATAAGCTAGACCTAACAGATATAGATAGAATGTTGCATCCCACATCAGCAGGTTATACATTCTTCTCAAGTGTTCATGTATCTTTCTCCAGGATAGACCACATATAGTTTCACAAGGCAGATCTCAATAAATATAGAAAAGATTGAAATTATACAAAGCACCTTCTCAGATTATAATGGAATGAAACTGGAAATCAATAATAGGTGGGAAAGGGGAAAATTCACAAATGTGTGGAGGCTAAACAATACATTCCTAAACAATCAGTGGGTCAAAGGAGAAAATGTAAGAGAAATTAGTAAACATATTGAGATGAATGAAAACGAGAACACAACTTATCAAAACTTATGTGCTACAGCAAAGGCAGTGCTGAGAGGGAAATTTCTATCACATTGAAAAAGAAGAACACTAAAATTAAAGCCTAACTGAACACCTGGAAGAACTAGGAAAAAAACAGCAAACCAATCCCAAAGCAAGAAGAAGGAAAGAAATAATAAAGATTAGAGCAGAATTAAATGAAACTGAGAACAACAACATCAGCAACAACAACAAAAATATAGAGAAAAAAAAAAGAGAAAAAGAAAAACCCCAAAACCAAAAGCTGGTTCTTTGAGAAGATCAATAAAATTATCAAACCCTTAGCTACAACTCTTCATGATTAAAGCTCTTCAAAAATACTAGGAAAACAAAGGTACTACATCAACCTGTCAAAGAGCATCTACAAATATTCATGGCTAGCATAATACCTCATAGTAAAAATGTGAATGCTCTTCTCCAAAGACTAGAAATAAAACAAGGATATCCATTCCCACCATTATTATTCAACATTATCATGAAGGTTGTGGTCTGTGCAATGTGATAAGAAAGAGAAATAAAGGGCATCCATACAGAAAATGAAGAAAAACTTTTTTTTATTTGTAAATGATCTATGTAGAAAATCATCTATGTAGAAATCTATGTAAATCTATGTAAATCATCTATGTAGAAAAACCTATGGAATATGTTATAGAAAATCCTGTAGAAGCAACTATAATTGATAAGAAAGTTAGAAGGAAAAAAGACCAATTTTCAAAATGCAATTGCATTTCTATACACTAACAATAAACAATAGGAATGTGAAATTTAAAATAATAATTTACAATTGCATTAAAACTATGAAACATGGGAAGTGGATGTGGCTCAAGGACTGAGCTCCCACCTACCACATGGGAGATCTTGGGTTCGGTTCTTGGTGCCTCCTGAAGAAGACGAGCAAGACAGCATGCTAACGCAACAGGCTGGCACAGCAAGCTGATGCAACAAGATGACACAAGAGACACAAGGAGGAAAACATAATGAGAGATACAACAAAGCAGGGAGCAGAGGTAGCTCAAGTGATTAGGCACCTCCCTCCCACATGAGAGGTCCTGGATTTGGTTCCTGGTGCCTCCTAAAATGGAAGATGAGTACATAATGAGCACACAATGTACAGACACAGCAAGTACACACAATGGGGGGGTGGGGGGGAGAAATAAATAAAATAAATCTTTAAAAGAAACTGAAAAGAATGTAGAGGAACAAGAACTCTCATATACTAGTGATGGTAATATAAAATGATATGACTACACTGAAAAACAGTTTGGTAATTTTAAAAAAAGTTGACATACACCTGTGATATGATGTAGCCATTCCATTCCTCTGTATTTATCCAAAAGAAAAGAAAACAAATGTTCATGCAAAGATTTGTACATAAATGTTGATAGCAGCTTTATTTGTAATAACTCAAAGCAGGAAACAATCCAAGCACTTATCAACAAGTGAATGTGTAAAAGTGTGGTATATCATTTCAGTGGAACACTCTTCAGAACTACTGATCCTTGCAATAACATGGATGAATCTCAAAATATTTATATTAAGTCTAGAAAGCTAGACACCAAAGAGTACATATTGTATGATTCAATTTAGATAAAACTCTAGAAAATGCAAACTAATCTACAGTGACAGAAAACAGATCTCTGGTTACCTGGGCATGGGGAGGGGGAGTGTGAAGTGAGACAAGAGGGAGGGTTTAGAAAGAGGCATCAGAAAACTTTTGGAAGTGATTGGTATATTCTTTATCTTGACTGCAGTGGTAGTTTTTTAGGTGTATACATAAGTGAAGAGTTATCAGATTTAAATATATACAATTTGTCAATTATACTTCAACAAAAATAATGTTGAACCTAAAAGCATAAATTACAAAAGGATATATAGAGTATAACACAACAATTTTAGAAGGAATGATGGAAATAGAAAATTACCAATAGGTACACACCACAGACACAATTATTATAGGCAAGAATTATCAATGAATGCTAAAATTAGAGTGTGTGTGTGTGTGGTAGACAGAAATCTATAAATGGCTCCCCAAAGACACTACAACATAATCCCAAGGACCTGCCTGAGAAGATAATGAGATATCATTCCCATGATTATACCATATTGCATGGCACAGTTGACTTTAAGATAGGAAGATAACCCTGGATTTTTCCAGATGGGGCTGAGGTAATCACATAAGCCACTAAAAGTAGAGAGCTGGTTTCAGAAGAGCAGGTTGGAGACATTTGAAGCATAGGAAAGACTTGACATTTTGATGCTACTTTGAGATTGGAGGGGGCCACCTGAAAATAATGCAGTTCACCTTTAGTGGTAGAAAGTGGTAGAAAGTGTATCCTAGCTGACAGTCAGCAAGGAAGTGGGAACCTGAGTCCTACAACCAAAAAGAAATGAATTCTCCCAACCTCAATGAGCTGGGAAGCATATTCTTCTCAAGGGGCTCCAGATAAAAGTCTAATATGGATAATATCTTGATTTTTTGTTTTTGTGAAAGCCAGAGAAGAAACCCCAGTCTATCCTACCCATACTTCTGACATACAGAAACTGTGCATTATTAAACAGAAGTTGTTTTAATCCACTGAATTTGTGGTAATTTGTTATGCAAGAATAAAAAAATTAGTATACTGGGTGAATGTATGATGGGGAAATGAATATTTTCATAGTTCAAAGTATCTCTTCATAAGATGGTAATCAATTACAAATTAGAAAAGGAAAAATAATAACTTTATAATGAATAATTCTGGCAGGCCTCATATTAAACCAGCGATTAAAATTAATATCATATTTCTTGATGCAGTGAAAAGAGCACAACATTACTTCTGTGATATTCTTGCCAAAAATGCACACTCCCAATTTAATCATGTGAAAGCATCAAACAAACCCAAATTGAGGGTCATTCTACAAAAAACAGACAAATACTCTTCAAAAGTGTGAAGGTCTTGGAAGACAAAGATGGACTGAGGAACTGTCAAAGATTGGAGAATACTAAGAAGACATGACAGCTAAATTAATTGGACAGCCTAGATCAGAAATATGACAATTGGCAAAAATTTGCATAAGGTCTATAGGTAATAGTATTGTGTCAATACTAATTTCCTAGTTTCAATAATTGCACTATGTTTAAGTAAATGTTAACATTAGTGAAAGGAATATGGAAACTTTGAAGTATTTTGGCAACTTTTTTATGTTTAAAAATATTTTTAAAAACCTTTTCATAAGTGAACTAAAATCCTTAAATCTAAAATCAAGAGAAAGAACAAAAACTTAAAAGAAAAAACAAACAAGAGCATAAGATAGGAAAGAACAAAAGTAGAAATTAATGTATTAAAATGGTGTTTGGTAAACCCTGGCCCAGGGTCCAAATCTGGCCTATTTCTAGATTTGAAGTGCAGATGAGCTAAAAATAATATTTGCATTTTTAAACGGATTAAGAAAAAAGAAAGGGAAGAAGAAATTATGGCAGAGAGTATATATGGCTTTTGAATTCTAAAATATTTACTTTTTGCTTATTTACAAAAAAAGTTTTTGACCCCTGAATTAGAAAAGAGAAAAACATTAGAATTAATAAGCCAAAATGTCTGACTTCTGATAAAATTAGCAAAATAGACATAGCACTGGCTTACCTCATTAAGAAAGAAACAAAGAAAGAAAGAGAAAGAAAGAAAGAAAGAAAAGAAAGAGAGAAAGAGAAAAAACACCAATTTACAAAGTAAGAAATGGCAAAAGGGAAATAACTGAAACAGCAGAAATAAAAAACAAAAACCATAAGACTATCTTTTGAACAACTCTATGCAAAAAATTGAAAAAAAAGAAAGGAAATATTTGTTGGAAGGCACAATTTACTAGTATCAACCTCAGTACAGATAGAAAGCTTAAAGAGACATTTCCATAGACAATATTGTTAGTCATAAAAAATTTACCCCCACCAATAAAACCGCAACTGACCTAGTAGTTTCCGAGTGCAATTCTATGAAACCTTCAAAGACTATATATGTAAAATTTTCAGACCAAAATAATGATGGAAAACTGAGTTGCTGTTTTTTTAAATGAAGCAAGTATATCGTTAAAACAAACCTGATTAAGAGAGCACACACATATAATCAAACATGATTATCAAAGCAGAAGTCTTACATACAAAAAACACCTTAAATAAAAAGCAAACATCTTAAATACATTAACAATCAAAATCCATCATATTAAAAAAGAAATTATGCCCAAATAAATTTATTTTTGGAATTCAAAGATGGCTCATTTAGCTCAATGATCTACTTAATCATGCACATAGATCAAAGAAGAAACAATGTATGATTATGCCTAAGACTATAAACTAGCAGTTACTTAATGGGTTCATACTGGAGGCATTCCCATTAAGTTCAGGAATAAGTCAATGATACTTACTATTCCTGCATTGTGTTGGAAGTATATGCCAACATTTAGGAAAAAGGAAGGAATCAGAGGCACAAACATTGTAAAAGAAGCAAAACTGTATCTATTCACTGATGATTTGATGGTATATCTAGAAAATACAAGATAATAAAAAAAATACTGAAACTAAATCACACAATAAAATGTAGTTTTATTGCTGGCTATAAAGTTAATATATAAAAATCAATATATGCATATACATAAACAATAACAAGATAGGGGGTATAATGAAGAGAAAACCCTATTTACATTAGTGAAAATTAAATATTTAATAATTTAAGAATAGTCTTTCCAGTTTTAACCATGATGAAGAAGGTTTTCTTGGACTAACATGACTACTGTAAAGAACTATCAGGGCTATCCCATCTACATGCATTATCTTTCCGAAAGTACTGCAGAGCAACCAACAATGTAAGACCTGAGGGGCTGTGATATATGAAAGAAATAATGCATGTGAGGTGAGCTTCATATTCGCCCCAGCTGTTTGCCATGTGCGTTATCCAGTTCCTGTTGTAGGGGATATATAGCTCAAGCAAAAAGTGACCGTCTTATTGGGCTAAAGAAGCAGAGGTCAGAGATTGGGATGAGCAAAGTGACTGTAACTTAAGGGGGGAAATCCCAAGGAACAGGGAAATGGGGAGGAGAAAGCCCCAAAATCTATATATAGCTTACCTTCATGTTACTGATTGACTGCAAAAGTTGGGCATGCTTAGCATGACACTTTTAAGAAACCCAACAGGATTGGCAAACTTCACCCAGATGACCAAATGAAGCCACACCCTTGGACTTTCTTAGCTTTTTGGGTTATGATTTGTAGGACAATGGCAGAGTTAATAGTTGGAATAGAGACCATATTGTAGGGGACCCTTGTGAATTCCCTGGGCTCCTTTGCCTAGTGCAGAGAATGGAATTCCAAACCAAGGTTGATCAGACCAGGGAAAGAGCTTCATTAGCCGGCGGAGGCTAGGAGAGAAAGTCTCTGCCCTGCCTCCCTGAATAATGGGAGTAGCAGCATTATATCAACTTGTGTCAAGGGATGAGTTTGTGGCTGAGGAAAGGAGATTGATGGTGAGGAGGTCTGCCGGTGGGTTCTTAACTATGCATACTCTAGACTTTCATATGCTATAACACACTTGATCATACATCACATGTTCACCAAATGGCATCTAAGTCCCACCCAGAGGTGGAGAATTTACTATTCTAATGAGCTAAAGTTCAGCTAAGTTCAATCTGCTTCTAAACCGAGACTGCAGCAAGAATGGGAAAGTCCCATTCTATAGACTAGATTCTGTGGCCAGCTACTGACTGCAGCTACAAGCCGTTCTCTACCTTGATTGGCTGTTTCCTAAGTGGGACAACATGAAAGGGGTTGGGGGGTTGGGGGGTTGGGGAGGAAACAGGTAGGAGTAAGGTCTTTAACTGTTTCCTATGCAAGAATTCTCTGCAAAAGACTTTGTAAAAGCCTTCTATCCTGGGGCCTCTTCATTATGGCCTGCAAAGCCAAAAATACTTACTTCTTGAGACTTTATAGAAAATTTTTATGACCCTTAATCTAGATAATCCATGAATTTTCATCTCCGTTATCCAGAATCCAATAAAAAGTGTGAGGTATGCTAAAAACAGAATGAAATTACAACAAAGGAAATCATGAGAATAATAGATACAAGAAAATACTCACAGATGATTCAGATATTGGCATTATTAAACAGTCTATAAAGTAATTAAAGGAATGTATTTTAAGAAGGAGAGAAGTCCACCATGAAAAAGAAACTTTCATACATGAAAATGAATCAAATGGAAGTTCTAGAGTTTAAAAGCATGATGATTGAAATTAAGAATTCAATAGATGATTTACTAGCAGATTGGACACAGCAAAACAGTATTAGCAAGCTAGAAAATATTTCAGTATAAAATATCCTGGTTGACTATTACAAAGAAATTTTAAAAATGGAAAATATAGAGGGTAAAAGAAACATGCGATTTGGTGCAAAGTTATAGTATTTCTTTAATTGGATTCCCAGAATGAAAGAACAGAAAAATGGAAGAGAAACAATATTGGAAAAATATATTGGCTGAAAATTTTACAAAACAAACAAAATGTTTTAAACCACAGATTCAACAACATCTACGGACTACAAGTGAGGTAAATATACAGAAAAACTTCTGGAAACCAAAGACAAAAAAATCTTAAAAGTTACCAGAGTGAAAAACATTACCGTAAAAGGAATAAAAATAAAGATATGACTAAGTATTTAGAAAAAAATTATTGGTAGCCACAAAATGATTGAATAACACATGTAAAAGAAATAGAAAAAAAAATAACTCAATTTTGGATTCTGCATGCTGAAAATATATTCTTCAAAAATATATTCTTCAACAATATACAGAAAGTTTCATGAAGTCCAATAAGGCAAGGAGAAAAAAGTAAATGTGTCATTGTTCATAGGTAACATGATTGAGTACATAAAAAACCCCCAAAGAATCTAGAAATAGACTATTAGAATGAATAAGTATATTTAAATTGATCACATGGTCACTATGCAAATATTAATCATATCTATGCATACCAGGAATAAACTAGAAAAGGAATTTAAAATAAATACCACTTACAGTAACATCAAGTGTCTAGGAAAAAATTCAACAAAGATCTGCAAGATCTTTATAAAGAAAACTAAGAAGATTCATTTGTCAATAAGTGGTGTGTCTGAGATTTTACTATGTTTGCAGGCTAGTAAATTAGTTTGCAAGTTTCATAGATATTACCAAAAGACACAACACTCTCTATTCAGAAATAAAGGATTTTATTACACTCACTTTCAGAAGGTCACTCACCAAAAACAAAACAAATAAAAAAATCAACAACACTTCCAATTTGTATCTTTCTGGTACTGCTACAGGACAGTGTATGTATTGAGAATATTCTGAAATGTATGAATGTAGCACATCAATTAAAAAAACTATTGAACACGGGCAATTAGTAAAATATCAAACATGGACAACTAATTTCTCATTTCAATGTATGTCCAATGTCATTGTTCAGAAATAGCCTATCTAAGGTTTGGCAGTGAGATCAAATATTATTGTAAAGATACTACTACAATTAAAAGAATATGATGCTCTACATTAGAGTATAAACCACCTCTTATTTTCATATTCCCCGAGAAATAATAACTCCCCAATTAAGTCCTTTTGCACCAGTGAATTTCTCTTGCCCTAATGAGTTTAAATTTTTAAGGAATTAATGTCTTTCTCAAATTTTTATTCTTCTTTCAGATAGAGATGGTTTTCAATACTTTGCAAGAATTGGGGCTTCTTCAGCAGCAATAAATTGTATTTACCTAGTTTTTTCAGATCCTCAGAAGTCGCATTACTTCAGTTTATGTCTCCCATATATTCACTTTCCAAAGAAGTAATAAGGCTCACAGGATTTTCCTGATACTGTTATTTTTTTCTGGTGGGTAAAAATGGTGTTCTATTTTTCATTTTTTTAAATTTACCTGACCACTAGTGAATTTTAGAAATTTTATTTGCCTCTTAGATTTCCAGTTTTATGAATTGCTTATGTGTGTAATTGTTCATTTTTTAATTAAGAAAAAACCCTTATCAGTTTGTAGATGTTATCTGCATATTAAGGTTATGAAATATTTATCTACTTGCATTGTGAATAATTTTCTAGATCTATTGTTTGCCTTTTTAAATTTGTATAGTACTTTTTGCTGAATAAATAAATTCTCCATGTAATAAACATAAATAGATGAAACAATATGGAAATGAAGCAATTATTTATATTGATTTTTTACATTCTATTGTTTTCCAGGCTCTGTGTTAATTTTAGAAATTATCTCAATTGAAACAACAACCCTGTGAAGGCAGTATTGTCTCCATTTTATAGATTAGGGCAACATGGACCTAGAGATATTAACATTCTAAAGTTACAATGACTAATAAATGACAGGGCCAGAATTCCAGTCCAGATTTTCTGACTCTAAATCTTATTATCTTAATCATGCGAAATCTTCTAAAATAGTGTTGGATTCAAATTGTGGTCATTATAGCAGCTGCAATGCAGAATCCTTTCTCCTATATGGTCAATTCTATTTTCTGAGCAAAAAAATTACACAGCATTCTATTAGTCCCTTTTACATCTTCCCTGGCCTCACACAGTCTCAGGTGACAAAAACTTACAATGGGTGGAATATTTGTTTATTTTCAAATATATTAGACAAAATTAGGTTTATATGTAAAGCTGTATTATCTTCCTTCCTTGAAAATCTATAAAGTAGACAGGTAAGAATTAGATGTCTCTAGAAAACCTTTGTGATGGTTAGGCTAATGTATCATTTTGGCCAGGTAATGGTACCCAGTTGTTTGGTCAGGCAAGCACTGGGCTAAATGTAATACAAGGGCAATTCATGGACTTTAATCATCAGTGAGTTGGTTTCATCTATGATTACATCTACAAACAAGTGAGGAGATTGCCTTCAACAATTAGTGGCATATTACCCAATCAGTTGAAGGACTTAAAAGGAGAAGTGATTTCAGCATTCAGAGAGAGAATTCCCATCTCTACTTGAGACAACCAGTGTCTCCTGGGGAACTCATCGAGGACTGTCATCGGAGTCCCTGGCTTGAAGCCTATTCTACAGAATTTGAACTTGTGTATCCCCACGGCTGCATGACAATTTAATATAATCTCATACTATTTACAGATATCCCCTAGAGAATCCAAACAATACAACCATTATATGGTTTAGACATCTATGATACAAGAGGAAAGCATGAGTCATTATATTTAAAAATAGTTAATAACATGGCCTAAAGGGAATATTCTGAGAATATGCTGTATTAGTCAGTCAAATGGGTGCTGATGCAATATACCATAACTCTGTTGGCTTTTATAAAGGTTATTTACTTAGGGTAGAAGCTTACAGTCACAAGGCCCTAAACAGTTCAACTAAAGGTACCATAAGAGGTACTTTCTCACCCAAAGTCTGTTTCCACGTGTTGACACAAGCTGGCAGGCGACGTCTGCAAGGATTCAACCTCCCTTCTTCCTCTTAAGGAAGCTGTAGACTATCAGGCTCATCTCTCTTCCCAGGGCCTCTGCTGTGTCTAATGAGCTATCTCTCTTCCTCTGTGTTCTTCTCTGTGCGGAATGTGGCAGTTTGATATTATTTATAAATTACAAAAAGAAATACAGATTATGTTTGAAAACTGGTCTATTTCTCTGGGTATTATAGCCCTTTGATTGTATTAGATTCAGATGAGATGTCTGATTAAGTTATGTTAAGATTGGGGATTTGATCCTACCATGTCATTAGAGTGTGACTCAGCATTGAGTCCCAGCCCCCTTGGGCTGATAAAACAGACTCTCACATGGATCTAGACATACAGAAGCAGATACACAGGAAGAGAGGGTGCTCCATAGACATGGCCCTGAGAAGAGAGATGAGCCTGATAGTCTACAGCTGACCTTGTGAAGAGAACAGAAGAGCTGAGCCTGGAAAGAAACAAGCCCCAGGGAGAGATGAGCCTCATGCCAGCCTACAGCTGAGATTGAAAGAAGCTGGAACTATGGAGCCTTAAGAGGAAGGAGGAAGGCTGAACCCTCGCAGACATTGCCTGCCATCTTGCATCAGCACGTGGGAACAGACTTTGGGTGAGAAAGTACCTCTTATGGTACCTTGAGTTGGACTTTTTAGGGCCTTGTGACTGTAAGCTTCTAGCCCAAATAAATACCCTTTACAAAAGCCAGCAGAGTTCTGGTACTTTACATCAGCACCCCTTTGGCTGATTAATACATATATGTATCATTTTTTTTATTTTCACAAAATTGTTAGTTAACAAATAACCATAAAGTCTCAGCAATAATTGCTATTGGGTATTCAATTATGTACCCTAGAAAAACATGTTCTTAATCCATTCCTGTGGTTGTGAATCCATTGTAAATATGACCTTTTGATGAGGTTATTTTTAGTTAAGGTGTGACTAATAAAATCAGGATGTGTCTTAATCCTATTTCTGGAGGACTTTTAGATTAGGCAACAGAGAGAAAGCCTCTGGCAGGGAGTGGAAACTGGAAGTCAATGGTACTTGGAAGGGAAAGAAGAGGACTTGGCCATATGACAGAAAAGTGAAGGACCCAAGGATCACTCGGAGCCAGCCCCAGAACACCGCTGTCTTTGGGGAGAAAGTATCACTTTGCAGACACCTCGATTTTGTACTTCCTCTAGCTTCAGACCCATGGGCCAATAAAGTTGTGTTGTTTAAGCCAGGAAACTAATACAATTGCTTATGTGACTGTGGTCTGCAGGAGGTTATTTTACAGACACTTCTTTATACCTATTTTCCCCAAACCTCTTAAAAGAATAATAACCAGTGGTGCTTTAAAATCAAAACTGTCCAAATTTCAAAATAACAATATTTCTTTGTCTAAAGTTTACTCTTAGGCCTAAGAATAATGCCATCTACTTCTCAAAATCTCCATGTACTATATGAAATTGTTAGCTAAGTACCCCTGAGTCTTGGTTTGACTCTAATAAAAGACTTCCTTCTTACACTCTGATCCTGTCAGCCTACAGCAAAAAATAATTCATGTACGGTCATATGTCCTACAGAGTTAAGCCATATTTCCAGAGGAAATATCTGTCACTGGTTATATCCTACTGCAGCCCAGAGGAGGTTATGGAAGAATGAACCACACTGGAAAGGACCATTTCAGATACTTTTAACAACAAATACTGCACTTAAACTTCCAGATTTATGCCCATGGGTACACACATGCTATCAACCTAGACATCTAATCCATTAGAGATTTAGTTCTGAGCTCACTAAAAGGCCTCTAGAAGTATACAGCTACCCGAAGTGGACATCTGCTCATAGTATTTTGTAAATCCAGAAGATGCCATTATGTGTAGAGTTTGTTCCCAAGATTGTTGGATGAAAATCCATAATAGGGATAAGAACTTACTTTACTATTGTCATTTTATCATCTGTCTCCTTTCTCTTCTTCCTTCTCTTAGGTTTTTCTTTTCATTTTAATCCATTTTTGTCTTTAGCAAATTCAGCTAATTTCTCAATGTCAAATTTGTTATCCAACTTTTCCAAAGATTCAAAACAAAACCTCCAGTTACTTGTATCTTTATGAGCATGACATGGTAAGTTATGAAAAGTATTACACTGGATCACACTGGTTTGTGCAAGAATTCCTTTCTTGGCTAATTAATTGAACTAAAATATTTGAGTTGTAATTTCTTAGACTATGACTCAAAAAGCAAATTAAACACCTCAAGCTTTACAGGCCCATGGATTAGTGAAATTCCACTGGCTAGAATTATCCTGGACAATACAATTACCCTTGACCATTTCCTCACCAGCAGAGGTGGAATCTATTCAATAGCAAATGCATCTTTTTGCACCTGGTAAACACATGAAGAAAAATAATGTTTTCAAAAATTTCTGAAATAAGTTTCTGAGAAAGGAAGCCACTTGATTCCCTAAAGCTGACCAAATTATCCTTATTCCCTTGATTAGGCTTAGGTCAACTAGGAAATTGGATGCACAGTGTTTCTAAATGTTTAGTAGGTTATTTGTGATTATCCATAAACTTTCTACCCAATTTCTCTCTCTATACTCCCATACTTGGATGCTATTACAAAGCCATTGTCCCTAGGCAACATTTAACTCACAACACTATGTCGGGGGAACTGAAGCCCTCATGGTCAACTTGCCTTAGGAGCTGAATCTGATTGGATAGGGAGGAGTTGAGAAATTCTCATAACAGAAATGATACAGAGCTGGCCTAAGACAGAGGTGCCTAACAAAGGCCCTGACAGTGACAGCTTAGTGCATGTGCTTCACGGCAGAACTCACTTTGTATTTCAGAGGATCCATGACTTGATGAAATTGCTTCTCTGTGAATACTCTGATGGTTTTTTTCTGGTTGCTGCTTTAGGAAAGGAAATAAAGCTTACTGGTCTCAAACTGTGTTTTTTTTTTTTTTCCCCCTTTTCCCTCTGTTTTTGTCTTTGATGGATGAAATTAGTCTACTTATCAGTTTTCCTTATATATAAGTAATAATATACTCATTAACAATAAGTCTTAAAATCATTCTTTGATATTTGCTGAATTTGCTTTAAATTCTTAAGACCCGATTATGTGTGAAAACCAGTTGTATCAAGGAGAAGAGTCCTTTTCCTTATTAAAGATTCTACAAGAAAAAATAATCACCTTTCCATAAAGACCTTTTTAAAGGATTAATGACTACCTGGGTTAATGACCTTAAAATTTTAGGACCATCAATTTTCCCATCTACTCAGTAATCCTTCTGAAATACCCAGGACTGAAATAATTAACATTTAAATAAAAGCAGAACTAGTGGGACCCAATAGGATGCTCACAAGATGTCAGAGACAGTATTTAGAGTGAAAATTGTGAGAAAAAAAACAGAATGTATGTGATGAATTGGTTGGCATATAAAAAGAACTGAAAGCAAGTAATTACGGAAGTAAAAAGAAAAGAGAACAGAAAATAGCAGACGTTGTTCAAAGAAATAATGAATGGGTAGTTCTGTATCATTCAGAATGGGTTAAAAATTGCTCACTTAAAATGATAGTGGCAAATAGAAGCATACATATAATCCTGGAGGAAATTTCAACTAGGTTTGAATACTGCAAAACTCTTGATTGCCATAAGAAACTGAATGCAGACCTTCAAAACACAATGCTACACCTGATAAAATGGGCCTATAAATTAAGGAGTAAGAAGGATGAGATTCTGGAGCATGCTGCTGCTATGAAGCTTGACTTGTTAAAGCCTCACTTTAAATTATATGGTGATAAAGTAACATGAACATTTGTATATGAGTTATGGATTTAATGGCATATAATCTGCAATATTCAGGCAGATTATAGAAAATATGAATAAATGATCTCCTCATTTCCCAAATCTAGTCCATTATAACTATTGATAAGAAAAACTAAGTCTGCTCCTTCTCTGGAAAGCATACCTCATAACACACAATAAAGTTGCACTGGAATGAAGTCAACATTTTGTGAAATTTGAGGATAAAAAGGTTTTTAGTTGGTTATGCTGGGCCTGTCATTAAGAATACAGAAATAACATGGTAGAATCTGGAGAAATTGTGATATTTTTAAGAAGAGTATTGAAGTGTTAATTAGACATTTGATTTGGAGTATAAGAAAATTGGACCCAGAATATAAAGGAAGCCAGAAGGGCAATTACGTGTACAGATTGAATATTGTTACAGAATTGCACTGAGTCACTCCTTAGCACTTAAGCAAATGATTACCAGCAGAGCACCATGTATTTGAAATTCACTCCATGTTACTCTGGAACAAAGTTTCTAGGCAGACCATAAGTATTGTATGTGTGCTTAACATAAACATGGGTTATTTTGTTTTTGTGGGTTCTTTTTTTTTTTTGTCATCACTTTCATCATTTTTTGCTTATAAAATCATAGAATCAGAGTTGGAAGTACATCTAGAGACATCAACTAAATCACTCCTCTGAATCAACCTACCTTTTGTGTCAACATTTCCAGGAATGAAACATTTTACAACTCCCCTCAGGAGATGATTAAATCATTGTGATGTTTAAAAGCCCTAACAGCCAGGAGTTCTACTTCCATATGGGCATTCTGTTTGCCCTCATTCTTCTGTCCCTGCCCTCTCCCACTCTTTCCTGCTTCTTATTTTTCAGATCCTGTGTTTCTTTACTCAAGTAAATTCACTTTCTTTCATTCTTTCTGCATTCCCACTGCAGGTTTCCTTTAATGTCCCAGCGCCACATTTGTTTTCCTTGTATTTCTTTTCAGTGTCCTCAGATCTTTTATGTTTTCTCCTGAATCTTCAATTATTTTATTTTATTTTGGATTGAGAACAGCAAATGAACCAAAATGTTATAAATCAAGCTGTGAGGAAAATGAAGCATTGGAAAGTATGACTACCTAAAGGGCTATTTTCACCAATTGCAGGATTTAAAGGCATTCTTACAGGCTTAGGAGAAGCTCAGTGGGGATGGCTGCCAACATCTCTCTTAGGTTCACTTACCTAGACGAAATGGTTGGGGATACTTGCTGGCCAAAATCCTATTGGCATACCTCAAGCTCTCTGCTGGAAAGTTTACAGAATCAATGAGAGTTCAGAATATAGAAAACATGGTTGAGGGGCTCATTTAATGAATTGTATTTCAGGATGTTTTTAATTCCTGAAGGGACTGCCTGTAAAATATTGGCAGGTGGCAAGTTAAGGCCATGGGGGATTTTGCGCTTAAAGAGGTGTTAGTTTAGGGTATGTAGTTTCTATCTAGTAGGTTGCTCTATCAGTTTGGAGGTTGCATGATCTTCCAAATCCTAGTTTCATAAATTCCACAAAATTTTGTAAAGAATAATCTTTACTTTTATCCAGGATAACTATTGAATTTAATTTACAGATAAATCCAGTGAGTCTTCTTTTGCGAGCTAAATTCTTGATTTATTTATGTTGATGAGGCTTCAAAGAGTCCTGCTGAGTTTTTGCCATCAAGGCAGTCACCTTGATTTGATTAACATAAATGGATATTTTTGTGCTAAAGTTAGGGACACAGTTATCTGAAAAGCCTCCTCTTCTGATAGCTATAGGAGTATGTTCTAAAAATGGATCATACATATTCATCAATTTTTTGATAGAAATAAGGATGATATTTTAAATTTACAATATTGTTATTAATAGAACTTATGTAGCCTACTTATGTTTGTGGAGAGTTACTATTCGCAGGGCGAATTCATTAAAGGGAGTATCAATTTCTGTCAGATAAGAACTTTATTTTAGAACCACTGCAGAGGGACGGATGATTGTTACAGATGACCCAGGAGTGAGAATGTTGAAAATGTCAAGTCAGAGCTCAAACACACTGGAGGAAGGTTTTAGGAAACATGTAAAAGAATCGAGAGGCTAATTAACTTATTTAATTATTTAATTAGAGCATGATGGGAAGGTAACCTATGACATAACTGAACGTTTGTGTATGTGTGTGTGTGTGCTAATGGATTATGATGAGTATTATACATGGACAGTGAATGCTACAGGCGTGTGTGAGTTTAAAAGGAGCAGCCCTTTCCAAGTTGCTAACCCGTTAACCTTGTGCTGGAGCTTGAAGTTGCAGCCTATCATCTTTCCTGCCTTTATCCTTTAGAGTCTATATTTTAGGTCAACAATCAGCAAACTTTTTCTGTAAAGGACCAGATAGTAAATATTTTAGGCTTTGTGA
Source organism: Cabassous unicinctus (assembly GCA_029593785.1). Classification (NCBI taxonomy): domain Eukaryota; kingdom Metazoa; phylum Chordata; class Mammalia; order Cingulata; family Chlamyphoridae; genus Cabassous; species Cabassous unicinctus. The sequence continues at coordinate 3,541 of JAQZBX010040351.1, read as the reverse complement.
GCAACACAGTCCTGGTTGTAACCAGTCAGCTCTGTTCTAGCACAACAGCAGTCACAGATAATGTGGAAACAAGTGGACGTGACGGTGTTCCAAGGAAACTTTACATCCAAAAATAGGTGGTTGGTATGATCTTGCCCATCCTCTGTAGTTTGGTGAACACTGTTCTAGATTTCTGGTTTCTGCTTTTAGGTAGGTCTGTATTACCTAGATATTCCTAGCTTATTTTAAATTCTGTATTAAGAATTAAGGCATTTTTAAAGTCCTTTTTCAATCTGTGTCCAACCCAAAGGAGTCGTATTGCAGTGTGTCCTTTTAATACCAAAGAGTATCACTTTTGGAAGAAAAGGTATTACGTTTCTTCTGTAAGTACGAGAATTACTCCAAGAGAAGGGCTTTAATATGTGGCAGAAAAAACAATGGGATATGATTGAGGAAACTTGAGGCCTGGTGCCTATCTTTGTGACTGTAGACCTTGGTTTCCTGAGTGACAAAGGAACATATGGGGACTACATGTTTTAAAAATTCTCTACCAGCTCTAGGATCCTGTGATGCAAAATTAAGATATTTGGCAGAGCTGATTCTGTAGGCAGTCTCACTTTTGAACTCTTTTTCTCAGACACAACAAAAAGTAGAAACTGATAACTTTTAAAGGGGAATACATTTCTTGTTTCTAACTTAGGAACTAATGAGAATGATCACATTTGTTGGCAACTTTAAACAATATTTGGAGCTCACCATATATTTTTTGCTTACCTGCATGAATGTCTGCCAACACACTTACAGAATAGGTTCAACCCAAGTTCGATGGGCACTTAAAACCAAAAAATGAAACAGGCCACTCCATGTAGCAAAATAGTAACAGTTTATTAGGAACTTACAAACTGGGAATCTGGTCCTGGATAGCCGCAGGATGTTCAGAGCAGTGCTCTGTGCCACCAGGCAGAATACAGGGGTTTATATCGGGTGAGAAGAACAAGGAAGGCACAGGGCCCAGTTGGGATTTGCAAGATTGTAAGTTACTGATATGTAGCAGGAGTGGTTCTAGTACAGATAGTTATCCTGCTTAGGAATGTGCACATGTGCTCTAAGATGCATCAATCGTGGGTGGGGGGAGGGGGGGTTGCCTTATCTAGGAATTTATGGCTTCTCTGGTTTATGGTTTCATACTGCCCCCCTAAAAAAACCCTCTCTTACATTCTACACACCCCTCTTCTGGGAATATCCCTGAGCAGCAATTAAGCGACACATGTGGAGGCAGAATTCACAAAAATATGACGCATATACTAATACCTATGCCTGCTAATGTCAAGAGGAACATTGGTACAGCATATCCCAGAACTCCACTCTGTTAAATTAAAAGGCAATATTGTTCAAGGCATTCTGTCTGCAGCAGAAGTCAGCAAATTTCCACATACCCAGCAGTCAGTCTGGTTATGAATTGCAGCCATTTCAGTTGCCAATTTCAGGAAATTCGCTTCCTTCTGCTGTGAAGTTAGAAACGTTAACCTAGGGACAATACAAAATGTTTAGTAGGAACTAACATGCGAAGTCACGACCATTTGGTAATATGTAAGTTATAGGCCAATCTCCTGACAAGATAATTCCCAGCATTGGTTTCTCCCCCAGGCAGGTATACCAACTTTAGCCCTCAAAGGTTCTATTGCATTGGGTAGGGCATTATTTAAAGGAACCTGCATATTAAGCCATAATATGAATGTGACTTCTGCCCTGGCTTCTACAGAGGAGGCTGTCTGTAAACTAGAGCAACAGGGACCTATTACATGTAAAACAGGAGTCAGAGTTACTGCTGATTCCTTTCTCTGTCCCCAAGGAATAGGAATACTGTATTAGTCAGCCAAAGGGGTGTTGATGCAAAGTACCAGATTTCTGTTGGCTTTTATAAAAGTTATTTATTTGCGGTAGAAGCTTACAGTCACAAGGTCCTAAAGAGTCCAACTCAAGGTACTTTAAGAGGTACTTTCTCACCTAAAGTCATTGACCACGTGTTGAAGCAAGATGGTGGGTGATGTCTGTGTGGGTTCGACCTTCCTCTTACTCTTAAGGCTCTGCGGCCCCAGCTTCTTCCTATCTCAGCTGTAGGTTGCCATAAGGCTCATCTCTCTCCTGGGGCTCATTTCTTTCTGGGGTAAGCTGCTCTGGTCTCTTCATAAGGTCAGCTATACACTATCTCTCTTCCCAGGGCCTCTGCTGTGTCTAATGAGCTGTCCTTATTCCTCTGCCCTATTTTTTTCTGTGTGAGTGACTGCCCACCAGAGGGGTGGGAACCCAACATCCTACTGATGTAGCTGAATCAAAGCCCTAATCTTAATTTAGTCAAGTAAGGGTAACCTTTGAATTTAATACAATCATAGGTATCACACCCAGAGGAACTGACCAGTTTACAAATATAATCAATATTTCTTTTTGGAATTCATAAATAATATTAAACTGCCACAAATACCTATCCATTTGGGTGGCATTTTCCAGCATAAGCCCCACCAAATTAGGTGGGTGCTTTTGGGTTTGGCCTCTGGCAATCTCAATACAAGTCCCTGTTCTGTTATAACTGGAGGAATACCTTGTTCTGATGTTAATTCTCCTTTTATTGCTAATGGAGTGGACATCGGGGTCCTGAAAAGTCCATAGGCTGAGGTTTGTCCAGTAGTCAGTGCACTACTTATTAGCATAATTACTTCTTATAAATGACTTGCCCAACCATGCATTGGGTGGTTGGGAGATAACCGTTATTGTTGTTGTTTCAAAATACCATTTTTTCCTTTTTATCAGGTCAGTGACTTGAGGGTTGTATGGAAGATGAAAATGCCAGGCAATTTCTCTTCCGCCCAGTCCTGGATTCAGTGACCTGTAAAATAGGTGCCTTGGTAGCTGTCAATGTGTTATGGGTACCCATATGCACAGAAATGTTAAAAAAATGTCCTTATATTTTTGAAGCTTGATTTGCTCATTGACATCCAAAAGCCTGCAGAACCCCTGAAGCAGTAGCTACACAAGTTAGCGTGTACTTTTGTTCACCTGACAGAGGAAGGGGTCTTATATAGTCTATTTGCCAGCATTGCCCAGCCTGCATTCCCTGGAGGATCTGCCCGGTATTATGGGGAGCGCATGTTGGACAGGAACATAGGCTGTAAGCACATTGCTGTATTTCATAATTCCCATACAGTCTTAGGATCCTTATGTCCCAATTTATGGTGTAGCCAATCTGCTTGGTTATGATTTTCATCAACTCGTCTAATTTTAGCTAATATGTTGTTTTCCAGATTCCCCGGAGATATGCATGAAGTATGAACTGGAATATGCCAGATTGTTATTTTGGTGTCAGAGTTTTGTGCTCAAACCCAGGTATCTTCCCACAGGGCTTTATCCCAAATGTCCTTACCAGCTATGGTCCATTTCTTCTGTTGCCACTGTTCCATCCAGAGAGTCAGATCATGATACATGGCCCAGCTGTCAGTGCATATGGAGATTGGCATAGGCTCATGGACTAAAATCATCCATTTAGCTCCTCTGACACTCTCCTTCA
>JAQZBX010040350.1:0-22689 GCA_029593785.1 Cabassous unicinctus | reverse complement strand
AAAAAAAAAAAAAAAACATGCTTAGTGAAAGAAACCAGACACAAAGCACTACATTGTGATTATACTAAAAGCCAAAGGTTGTATACTTTGGATAGATCATATGGTATATATGCATATATCCCAATAAAACTGTTTTTAAATAAATAAATAAATGTGCAAGAATAGCCAGAAATAGCATTTATGGTACAGCAGGGGAGGCATAGAGAGACTGAGAGGTGAAGAAATTTATTGCATCTATTTATTTATTATTATTGAAATAATGAAAATGCTCTAAAAATTTTTTAAGTGATGTACAACTATGTGATTATACCAAATACCATTGAGTGTAAAAACAAATAAACAAAAAAACCTTTAGCACGCATTTGCCTATACTATTTTTACTTATCACAAGTCCTTTTTGCGCCACATATATTATTGTTTTCAAAGATAGACTTATGTGTTGTCTTTTGTATCCCCAAACCTTAGTAGAATTCCTGGAAAGTGATGAAGGTTAAGTATATATTTAATGGAATGAACCAAAGGAGTTAAAAATAAATCTCTCAAGATTTGACCAAAAAAAAAAAAGTGATACCAAACAACCTTACTATTTCTTTCACTGTTTGCAAAGAACCCATTCTTTACCCCCTCTCACCTATCACCTGAAGTAGGATGAAAAATGTGATTATGTGATTTGTAAATGGTTCTAAAGCCTTAAAATGTCAGCATCTTGTGTTTTACTTCTGAAATAAATGCATTTTCTCCCTCAGGTTTTATGGAGATACCAAGGAAAGAAACCAACCACATTAGGAGCCAACACTCGGCTCTATGATTGGATACCACAGAATGACCTTCTTGGTGAGGCTATGGGACAGAACAGAACAGCTGTAGAGTAGCATGAGGAGGAATTGTTCTACAGCAAAGAAATTCAAGACATATTTAATAATTGTAAAGTTTCACATTTAGCTTCTTGTTTTAAAGCAGATATAAGTAAATATTTATCCACTAAATTTCTAGAATCATGCTTCCTCGGGTTGAGCAGAGTGCCTCTTCGGCTCAGACTCATTACCCTTCAAGTTTCAGGCTCAGCTCAGACAGTATCTCGCCAGTAAAACCTTCCCTGAAAACACAAAGGTGTTAAGCCATTCTTTCCTAGGTTGCAATTTTCTATGTGCTATGTTCTCAGCTTGTATAGAAAAGGTCTCTTTCTTAAGGGATTAATCCTGTTGCCTGTTCCCCATCTGCCTCTGAAATTATATTAATATAATATAACAAAAATTTCTCCCACTTCTAACCCCATCCCTAAACCAGGTCATCCCAAAACTAAAGCTTTTGTCACTCATGGTGGAATGAATGGGCTCTATGAAGCTATTTATCACGGGGTCCCTATGGTGGGAATTCCCATGTTTGGTGATCAGCCTGATAACATCGCTCACATGAAGGCCAAAGGAGCAGCTGTGGACGTGAATCTCTACACAATGACAAATGCAGATTTGCTCAGAGCTTTGAGAACAGTCATTAATGAACCTTCGTAAGTACTCCTGCTTTCTAAAGGGTCACCATGGATGTGTTAAGCATCATAGTAGAAAATGTCTGGGGTTAACCTGGAAGGGAGTTCTGAAGCACCCTCTTTCCTCTCTACCCCCTCTCTTATCTCACAACTGGACCATGGAAATGCTGCCTCCATGAGTACACTTCAGTTCGGGCCTGCCCTGTCAGGACTGTTGTCTGCTTTCAAAAGTATACAATAATTTCTGAGATGTATGTGAAATGGTCAAAGACAGGATGGAACCTACACACCCCACACTCTCCTACCATTAGGGAAGGACATCAGACTATGGGGATCAGGACCCCTGACTCAGACTTCACTTCTCTGGAGGCTTCTGACACACCACACCCCTTCTCATAGCCTAAAGCTGCAGATCTGTGCTCTAGCCATAGAAACACTCTTCAGTGAAGGCTTCTTCAGAAACCTGATGCATTAAATAACTGTCTTTCATAGAAAACAGATGGTTGTTCTATAAATAGAGAGGTGGAGAAACAGGTCCCACATCCCCTAGCCAGGCAACGGGCAGCACCTCAAGGAGTTTGCACACCCCTCAGCCCTCACCTTCCTGATTCATGGAGGGAGAGTGCGTGAAAAAAGCACGAGGCTGAGCTGGACAGCAGCAGGCAGAGCTCTCTTAGCCCATCTGGCTCCTCTCACCTGCAGTTCCCCAGGCCCTGGTCAAAAACTAACACCAAAGTAAGTTACCCTTAGAAGTTGAAAGTGACTTCCCATAGGCCCGGTGTACCATCTGAGCCTCCCTTAGCAGGAATGAACAAGGCAAAGGGGAATTTTTCAGTCTGTTCTTAACATCAAAATGTAATTTTTGTAAATGGTTCATTTTCAAATAACCACCATAATATGACAAACATAAAAATCACTTTTTGTTTTGTTTCCCAAACTAAGTGGTTTACTGAAAATTAAATAAAGATAATGACCTCAGATATTCCATCAAAATATTTTTCAAAATGAATATTCAATGTTATACCTCATATAAATTCTCAGGGTCTTTTTCCAGAAAGATCTGTTTATATTTATAAACACACACACATTATATATACATTTATAGATATACACACACATTAATTTTTACATTCTAAACCATTCAGTAAGGATAGAAATGGAAGTGATAATTTGCCTATTAGCCATTCTGAAATGATCATCATTAACACTGAGTGTAAGCCATTCATCACTATACACATACTACAGTGGGAGAGATGTAGATGGATTCGTAATTTTATAAATATTGATTACATGTGGATCTTTTAAAGAATATTTTAAATATAAAATCATTTGATTTAACTGAAAAATAAATTCAAATGAAACTATAAGCTTTATTGAATTTTAGGCACATATCTTTATTCTTAATTTTTTCTCTTAAAGATTTCGCTAAGAGAATTAATATGGCATATGTATGGAATGTCTTGGGTAATTATTTTTACCTTTGCATTTTTTAGTAAATCAATTTTATTGATACATATTAATAAATATAAATCCATCCAGAGTATACAATCAATGGTATTTGGTGTAAACACATAGCTGTTCCTTCATCACTTCAATCATTATTAGGGCATTTTCATTATTCCAATAGTAATAATAATAAAAACAAAAAAACAAAAAACTCATACCTCTCAATCTCTCTATGCTTCCCCTGCTGTACATAGCTGCTATTCTGTTTCTGTGTCTCTAGTTTATTTGTCTTTGTATTTTATTTTAAAAAGTCTTATATATGCAATATTATCCATATTCATATTTCACATGAGGTTTCATATGCAGGTTCACTTTGGCTATTTTTAGGAATAAGATTTATTGTTTGGATTACTATCTGATAACTTATTGGGTTCACTCCTTGATACAGGAGAAATGAATACATTTCATTCATGACTTTTATATTAACCAATATAGTAAAAAATAAACCTCATACACACACACACAAACTAAGTTGCCTTTCCTTGAATGAATCCTGCCTGAATAAAACAATGAATGAAAAATAAAATTGATGGTATGTAGTCTGATTTGGAAATGAATGAATATTGAAATACATACTATTGATTTATTTTAAGGCCTTATGTAGTTTTAATTGTTCTGCTTGTTCCATGGTTATGTCTAAGACTGTAGTATATGATTCTCTTCAAAGTATATCAAGTATTGTGAATACTTTGGTTCAGATGTGTCAAATTAACAGTAAACCAACAAATATACTACTCAAAAAAATAAAAAGTCCCATGCTACATTTTTTAGCTTTCTTTCTAGTAATATACATGAATTTAGACTTTCTCTTTCTACCACTGTCATACCATATAATACAGTACTACTTACAAACACTGTAATGTGCTTTCACCATTTCTGTTCATTTCCAAAGATTTACACACAACCTTTTCACCAATTCTGCACAAATTAACTCTCAGCTTTCCATTCTCTACCTTCATTCTATTTTCTGGTGACCTATATTCTAATTATTAACTTCATGAGTTTACACAATATGTTCAGTTCATAATAGCACAATCACATAGTGTTTGTCCATTTGTGTCTGGCTTGCTTCACTCAACATAACAGTCCTCCAGGTTCATCCATGTTGTCATATGCTTCACGACTTCATTTCTTCTTACAGCTGCATAATATTCCAGCGTGCGTATACACCACAATTTGTTTTTTCATTCATCAGTTGATGGACACCTGGGTTCTTTCTAATTTTTGGCAATCATGAATAACGCCACTCTGAACTTCGATGTGCAGAAGTCTGTTTGTGCTTCTGCTCTCAGTTCTTCTGGGTATATACCCAGTAGTGGTATTGCAGGGTCATATGGCAAGCCTATATTCAACTTCCTTCAAGATCTTGAAGATGTTTTCCTACATTTTCTTCTAGGAGTTTTATGGTTGTCACTTTTATATTTAGGTCCTTGATCCATTTTGAGTTAATTTTTGCAAAAGTGGTGAATATCGAGTTCTCCCAGCACCATTTTTTTAATAGACTGTTCTGGCCAAGGTGGGAAAGCTTGTCAGCCTTATCAAAAATCACTTACCTATTTTAAATGTAGTCATTATCATTAAATAATTGCTATGGAAGTAATATAATTCACAAGTTGTATTTATAACTTATATGACAATTTTAATATGTTAATATGTTACATTTATTATCCTTATATTTAAGTCTTTTTGCTTTATTTGAAGGAACTCAGTGCTCAACATCAGAATTTCAATTAGAGAGTCTGTATTCCAAAGTATTTTTGGACTCATTTCTTGTCTGAGTATATAATATAGATTTTTTTTCAATACAGAGGCATGGATTTCAATTCTCTGTGATGATGTTTAGCAATGTTTGTTTGTTACCGTTTAGTGAGAATGGCCACTATCTGAGCATAATATACTTAGGCCTCACTTTCTTTCCTTCAGAACTTTGTAAAAAATTCTAATAGACTTCTGGCTTAGAACGTTCCTTTACAATTTTGTGAATTGTCCGATCATTTTCTCCTTGTATAGATTTTTTTTGGACTGCAAAGTGTATTTTTCTAATTCAGAAATTAATTATCATATGTCCTTATGTCTCATGCATTTGCACCTGGGTTATAGTGTATCCTAACAATACTGTAAATCTAGGATAATAAATAATTCACTGTTCTGCCTCAGAAATTCATTTTTTAAATTATGTATTAGAATAGCTTTTTTTTCCAATTTTTTTCTCTACTTCTGGGATATCAGGTTTCAGTTTCCTTATGTTGAGGTATTTTCTTTTTTCCCCCTCTATTATTTTCTCTGTAATTATTCTAATCAATGTCTGCCTTCCTTATTCATAGTGATTCTGTTATGTATTTCCTAAAAATTGGTAAAGTGCCCTTTTCTCATGGAGCATTGCATGCTCATTCTAATTTCTTTATTTAGTTAGCAAAGTATTATTTTAAACAATTTATTTTGATAACACTCCTATATCCTTTATCTCCTGGTGTTTTATAATATGATTTTTGTTCTCTTATTCTTTAACCTCACATTCTTATTATACTTCAAATCCTCTCTTCTTCGAGTGTCAAAATATTCCTGACTATTCTTCATCTTTCATATTTATGTTTTCAGCATTAATGTGTACTTGGTTCTGAAGTTTTTGGGCCATGATTTTCATCTTGGTTTAAAAGCATTTGCTCTGAAATTGTGTTGGTGCATAATATTTAAACTTTCTTCATATTATCTTACAATCAATTATATTTTTTTCAGTGCCAAAACTTGAAAGGTAGTTATAATATTTCACACACTTTCTGAAATCTGAAATTCAGGGTGTAGAGGAGAAGATAAGCTTAACTGGAATTGGTGCAGCTTGTTTTAGGGAAGTTGACTGCTTAAAACCATCTACTAATTACTTTTTACCAGAGTTTATGACATCAAGGAACCAGTGTATTCATTTCTAATAGGGAAAACAACACATGGCTTGGATTCAACATAAAGAGGCAGCCCTATTTGTTCATTTTCCTTCCCATCCACAATTCAGTCAGTAAATTCATATTAATATAAGCAGGTATGAGTCATAATTGTTAGAAAATTAGAGAAATCATTAATTCAGGACTGAGGTAGGAAGTTAGAAGATGCAACAAATCTTACTACAATCTTTGGATTTTTATAAATGTCATCTATTTCTAATGTATTATGCTATTATTAATCCCTCAGTTGAGAGTCATTGAATATTTTGTTCAATTTATTAAATATCATAGCAGGGTGGTTGTATGATTTTTTTTTCATTCCACCTAATTATAATGAATGCTCCTTAAAATTTTTCAATCTAGAAAATATTGAAGCAAAAGTATAGATTCACTTGTACTAATAGATTTTTCTAAGAAAATACCTTATTGTTAACCTTTTTTAAAATTTAATTTAATTTTTTAAACAATTTATTGAAGTATATCATTTATACATGAACATACATAAACTGTAAGTGTTCAGTAAACATTGTGAACTTACAAAACAAACATGCATAACATCATACAGGGCTCCCATACATCACCCCACCACAAATACTTTGCAATGTTGTGAAACATTTGTTAACAAATTATGAAAGAGCATCGTCAAAGTGTTACTACTAACTATAGTCTGTATCTTACTCCCCTATACTTTTTTTTTAAAGGATTTATTTATTTACTTACTTACTTTTATACATTTTTACCCCCCGTTTTTGCTGTTTTTGTGTTCATTTGCTGGGCAACTCTCTGTGTCCATTTCCTGCCCTCTCTTCTCATCCTTCTCCTCCTGTCTTCACTGGGATTCGATCCTCGGAACCTCCGATGCGGGAGAGAGGCATCCTACCTCCTGTGCCCCCATAGTTACTGGTTTTTTGGCATGTCTCATCTTGGCTATCCCTTGTGTCACTCTCCTGTTATGTCATCATCTTGCTGCCCGGCTCACGGGCCCTGACAGGGCACCACTGTGCGGGGCCTGTGGGGCTCACCAGCTCATGGAGCCTGGCGGTGCACCCACACATGGGTCCTGGGGGCTCACCTGCTTGCGGAGACTGGTGGCTCACCCACTTGTGGAGACTGGTGGCTCACCCACTTGCAGGGCCTGGTGGCACACTCACGCACGGGGCCTGGGAGCTCACCTGCTTGTGGGTGCCTGACGGCACACCTGAGCACAGAGCCTGGAGGCCCGCGTGCCTTCTATATATTTTTTTTAATTTTTACCAGGAGGTCCCAGGGATCGAACCCAGGTCCCTCCATATGGGAGCCGGATGCCCAACCATTTGGGCCACATCTGTCCCCCTGCTATACCTCTTAAGGTTGACCAAAGATACCTAGAGTCACAGTCATTTCCCATACAAGATGATCATATAATAAATCAGGCTAGTTTATCACCAGCATTATAAAAACCAGACCTAGGGAGAAAAACTAGGTCTGGGGACACATGCATGGTTTCTAATATAGCGAATGTTTAGCCTACCCTGATTATCACAAAATCAAGATACAAGAATATTCACATTATCATTAACCTTAAAACAAACCCTAGCCCCCAAATTATCTGGGAACACAGGAGTGTAGTGTAGTGTATATATATATATGCATGTATTTATGTTAAGTTCTTTTATTCCATAAAGGAATTAAGGAATGCAAACGATTACATTTGAATATAAATACCATATTAATATCAATCTCTAGAATATTATAAGATATCAGCTTAAGCAGTGTGTATTAAAACATAAAATAATCTATTGTAATATGAGCATGTTCCTTGCTTATCTTCCCACAGTACCAGGAAATTGTACTCAAATGTTACCTGGTTCAACATCTATCATTTTATCAATCAAGTGTATGTATATATAAAATTGTGAATCTCTATTGTAAATAAGAAAACTCTTAACAGAAATTTAATTTCAAGAGATAGGCTTTCATCACCATGACAGCTTACTAAAAATATATTATGTTGTATCATATATAATACCATTTTGACCCTACCTATGGTTCAACCCAATTTTAAGGGAGTATGAAAATGTTTCTTCACTGTACACTGAAAATAAACATAATTAAGGTAATTAGTCCCTTAATGCTGGACCGAGAGTACCATGTGCATGTGTGATTGAGGACTACATTTGTTCCTCCCCATCCCAAGAATGCCCTATCTGGAACTGGATACCTCTTCATGAATCACTTCTCTTCTCTAATATTCATGTCCTTAGACTGGCACATTTACTTCCAACCCAAAGCAAAGTAAAACCTCCTATTCCTGGGTCAGCTGCCTGGAACTTTCAAGAGAAACCATGTCTTGCCTTTCAACTCTATATACCACTGTCCTGTTTAGTTGGGAAACACTTAGAGATGTTAACTGTGTGACCATTGCTGCTGCAATTCCCAAGTTTATTAGAGCCTTTCATTATAAGAAGATGTTTTTATTTACCTTCAAAATTTAAAGTCTATGTATATGGACATGCAACCACTTAAATTAGCCCTGTGTGCATCCTATCTTGGCACTATTTAAAGAGACACTGTCTTTTGCATCACAAACATACAAGTGAGTGCAAAGCAGAAAGTATTTCAATGCAACAATCTTGGAGATTGAGAAAGTGACTCACTTTTGTTGTCTACCAGTTTCCTGTGTCATCATTACCACCAACTAGACAGAAATAGGAGGACATGCTTATAAACTTTCTAATGGATCTTATTCCACCATTTTGGTCATTCACTATCTTGGCCTTGAAATAGTACTGAAAACTATAGTCCATACAGTGTGAAAATTTTATCCTAGAAAAAATATGATATACATTCATAACTTCTTAATCCACTTTTTTTCCCCTTTCATCAAGTGCATACACTCTACTAAGAATATATTTCTCCCTGTTACAAACTTATGCAACCAACAAAGGCATGTCACAGTAGCAATTAATCTTTTCCTCCGCATTTCTATGGACCTTGTCTTGTATAAGCTTTACAGTATTTATCACATACATATCTTTAATGAATAAACAGACCCTGATTTCCCTATATATGCCTTCTAGTTACAAAGAGAACATTATGAGGTTATCAAGAATTCACCATGATCAGCCTGTAAAGCCCCTGGATCGAGCGGTCTTCTGGATTGAGTTTGTTATGCGCCACAAAGGAGCCAAGCATCTTAGACCAGCCGCACATGACCTCACCTGGTTCCAGTACCATTCTCTGGATGTCATTGGGTTCCTGCTGGCCTGTGTGGCAACCACTATACTCTTCGTCACAAAAAGTTGTTTGTTTTTTTGTCAAAAATTTAGTAAAGCAGGAAAGAAGAAAAAGAGGGAGTAGATGCTTTCAATTTTCTCAAATGCCTAAGTGGGACAATCCTGTTTATTCTAGTCACAACTAGCTGAATGAGAACATTACACCTCCTTCCTGTTTTCAGATTTCCCGTTCCACTAACTTAGTCTAGTGTTAGACTAGAAGGTCTAGAAGTCAGCAAGATCATTAATGATAGTTAATGATCTAGTGAGCATGTCCCGTTCTTCCTTTGTCTTTTTCCAGGTGTCTTTACCTTCAACTTGTCTCTTTCCTGACACAAGAATACTAATAATTCTTAATATATTCTAGTCATAAAATCAACCTTTTATTTCTAATCTTACATATTACACTAAATAGCAATATGCTGACTACCAGAGAGAGTATAACATCAATTTGTTAAAGGGGAACATATCATCTGGAGAGAAATAGTTATGACTATATAAAGAATATTTTACTGATTTTCTGCAACTTTTAATTATCAGTACAATTGATAACCCTAGAGTTAAATGTCATTTTTTATATTTAATTCTCACTCATATTCATAATCTTCAATTATTTTATATAATCAAAGTTATAATTTACTGTGGGAAAATAAAGAAACATTTACTCTGAAATTAAGATCATTATATTGTTGCCTGGTCTCTTCTACAAAAGTAAACTCATCAATTAATTGTCTGTTATGCTAAAGATATATACATATATAAGACACTACTAAACTATCTGATGAAGAATATAGTATATTAAATATTTATCAATTCAAAGCTCTACACTATGGCAAAAATCCATCTTAATAACTTTCACATTATATTAGCAGATAAGTTAAAGTTTGCAGTTTGTTTACCTTCATATGATTTCAACAATATGCTTATCGAAAGTTTTTTTTTTATTTTTTTGTTTTTTTGTTGCTTCTTTATCAAAAGTTTTAATATCGGTATTTGAGATTTTATGAGGAGATACATGACTTCCATAGGTTTACTGAAAATTGTTAAATTCTTACACATTTCAATATAATACATTTGAAAATTGCTTCCAGTTTTGAAATCAGTATATGACAGAAAATGTATGTATTTCTTCTTGAATGTGTCTGTGACTAAAAATGCAAATAAACCACTGCAAATTTTTGTAAATGTTGAAAATTTGTTAAATAGCTTTTAAAAATAAGTAATTCACAATGATGTGTATTTTGGCTTTTACAATTTTATTCTATTTTGGGAAGAACTATTTATGTTTACTCTAAGTCCTATCTGTTCTCTGCAATGAGAATGCAGAGATGCTCTAAAATGCAGTGAGAGATGGGCTGATCAGCCCTGGATCGGAGATCTGCATACACTCCAGTCTCATAGACTGAATACCATGGAACCAGATATTTGCTCAATAGCCAATGCTCACATGCCTCTCATTTTTTTAAATTTTGGTAAATTATACATAACATGCCATTTATCATTAGTGATATTAAGTACATTCACAATGTTGTGCAGTCATCACCACTATCTAGTTCCAGAAAATTTTTATCACCCAAAGAGGAAAGCCCAATCCATTAAGCAGTAATTCCCCATTCCCTGCCTCCCCACGTCCCCCAGCATACAAACACTGAACTGTTTTTTGTCTATATTGACTTGTCTACTCTGGATATTTCTTTTTTGTTTTAAAGATTTATTTATTTATTTATTTATCCCCCGTTGCTGCTTGTGCTTGCTGTGTCCATTCGCTGTGTGTCTTCTCCGTGTCTGCTTATCTTCCCCTCGCTGTGAGGTCCCGCTGCATCAGCCCCTTGCGCCGCGCGGGCTGGCCTGCCCTCACAAGGAGGCCCCGGGAAGCAAACCCGGGGCCTCACACATGGTAAACGGGGGCTTTATCAGTTGAGCCACACCCGCTTCCTGTTGTGAGGGCTTGCTGCATCAGCCCACTAGGCTGCGCGGGCCGGCCTGCCCTCACAAGGAGGCCCCGGGAAGCGAACCTGGGGCCTCCCATATGGTAAACGGGGGCTCTATCGACTGAGCCACTCCCGCTTCCCTGGATATTTCTTATAAATGGAATTATTTAATATGTGGCCTTTTTTGTTTGGCTTCTTTAACTTAGCATGTTTTCAAGGTTCACCACTTTGTAGCATCAGTATTCCAATCATTTTTATGGCTGAATAATATTCCATTGTATTCGTGCACCACATTTGGTTTATCTACCCATTAGGATGAACATTTGAGTCATTTCCACCTTTTGGCTATTGTTAATATTGGTGTTATGGACATTCATGTACAAGTTTTGTTGAAAAACCTACTTTCAATACTTTTAGGTATGTACCCAGGACAGGAATTGCTGGGTCATATGTTAGTATTATATTTAAATTATTGAGGAACTGCCAAACTGTATCCACGATGGCTATACCAATTTACATTCCCACCAGCAATGTATGAAGGTTCCAATTTTCCACATTCTTACCAGCACTTGTTAAGTATGGTTTTTGTGGTGGTGGTCATTGTTTCTTATGTTTTTTAAAATCATTATTTCCCCATCCCACTGGATGTTAAGTAATATCTCATTGTGAGTTGATTTGCATTTCCTTTATAACTAACTTATTTTCACATGTTTGTTGAACATGTGTATATAATATTGCTATGCAAAATGTCTGTTCAAGTTCTTAGCCCATTTTTTATTTGGGCTGTTTGTCTTTTATTGTTGAGTTGTAAGAGATATTTATGTCACCAAATGCATTTTGAAATCAGGTAGAAACAGACTTCAGTGCCACACAATACGTTGTGAGCATCTATTAGAAATCCACACAGAAATATCAAGCCTCTGATGTAGAAATCTAATATTGGATGTCAACAGTATATAACTAGTTATGTTATTCCATAGAACTGATGAAATCATGTGACTAGAGAGATGAAGAGGTCCATGTATCCATCATAGTCATGGCAGGAAACAGCACTGATCCAGCATTGATAGCATTGATAATTCAGTTGAAGAGACTTTAGGATGTGACCATTTCTAAAAATGTTGTCAAAGCTAAAGGAATAAACAAAGAATTATAAGTGCCAAAATCTCTCTATAAATCCTAGTACTACTAAAAGGGCAAGGGAAATCACAAGAAATTAGATTCCAGTAAGAACAGGAACCATAGAGGAAGAAACTCTTAACAAGAGATAAGGCCATATGCATACGGTATGAGGAGATAAGAGGCCAAAGCATGTTCAGAGGAGGTATGATATTTCCTGATCTTTCTCCTCCAGCCAACTGCTTATCTGCAGTTCTGATTTGACTGACTCTTATCTGAAGGCAACTGGCAAAAAAGTCCTGGGTGATAGAAACTGCATTAGTCAGCATCCCAGAGAATATACCAGAAGAGAAAAAGACTAAGGAAGTATTTCCTTTGGAAGTTATTCTTTAAGTTATTAAGATGAAGAACTTCCTATCCCTAGCAAAGGATAGTCCAAGTCCCATCAACCACAATACTTTTGTAAGTGCTTACAATCCCACTCCATATTTCTGTGAGGAGTCTGATGTAAAACTTAACTTTTTGTCCATAAACATTCTATTGCCCCTTATCAACAGGCAGCACCTCAGCTTGTCAGAATTCATTAAGTAATGGAATGATCTAAAACTTCATTCACTCAGAATCAGTGTGATAAGATATTCTGTCCTTTCTGGTTTGTCACAGATTTCCAAAGACCTTTATTATTGGACATCAGCATATTAAGAGGTGGACCTATAGAGCAGCAGTCAAATGGCAAGAGATTGTCATCATGGAAAGACAGCAATTTTCTAAGACAAGGTCCGAACCTGAGAGGAAATGGTGATGAAATATAATGACTCTCTTTTGTCCCATTAGTTGAATACACCCAAAAATCAGGGCCAAAGAATTCCATTTATGCAGTCCAAATAGTTGACCCTGCTGAGGCACAATACTAGAGCAGAGGAAGGAGGATAAAAGATCTAAGAAATTATATAAAGAATAAACAAGATATTCTAAGATCTTATTGAGAGCACAGGTAGAGGAAGAGGAGCTAGCAAATAAGAATGTGCAATAATGGATGTTTATTAGTGGTAAAAATGAGGCTTCTGTTGTTATAGAAACCAAAAGAGAATGTTCCAATACAGAGGAAATGGACAACTGTGAAAGCATTCAAGCATTATCATTGAAACAAACAACGAAGAAGCCTAATCAACATTGAAAGACCATTAATCCAGGACTGAGAGAACAAAGGATGTCACACTGAACTGGCTACAAAAGCACTGGCCTTAAAATAAATTACTCCACTAATTTTTGAGAACCATGTCCCACTACCTGGTTCCCTGTCCAGAAAATAATCCATCTGTCCAAAAATTGAGGCTGCACAGTCAAATCATCTACAGTCTTCTCAGGAACGTTACATGATCCTTAGACAATATCCAATCAGGTTGGATTCAATAGCACAACAGATTCAAGAGATACCACAAGCCAAGTTTCACAACTGAATCCCCCTGGACAAGATTCTAGTATCAGAGGGAGAATGTTCGCTGTTGGCAAAAGTGACTGCTGCACATTTCTCTGTTAAAATTTGACTAATGTGTTTGCCATCCTATTTAGGTGGTGTGCAATGTGCATGTGCATGTGTGTGTGTTAGAAGCAAATTAATTATACTGTGTTCATATCTGTATTTTCCTAATTACCTGTCTATATATTAGTGTGTATCTACCTTACAAATTTTAACTTTTAAATGCCAGAGGGCTATAACAATTTTCCCTGATAATTTTGTATTTCTTTTTAATTCCTCAATAATAATTAAACTAATGGCCATTCAACTAATGACATTTTTACCTTTAAATACTAATTTTTTAAACTTGTTCTTTGATTAGTTGCCATTCTATATCCGTACCAAGCCACACCGAAACCCCTGCAGAGCAGTATGTAAGGGAGCTGTTATCATGGTGACTGAGAATTGGGTTTTGGCTCTTCTGCTGCTGCAGCTGTGCTGCCTTGGTTATGAATTCTTTGGAAAGGTTCAGGTGTCACCCTGAGACCTGAGCCATTGCCCCAAAATAAAGATCATTCTGCAGGAACTCACAGAAGACCTGTTGGCTTCTTCACCTACCTTCCTCATTGACTATAGCAAGCCAGCTACATTGATCTTTGAGGTGGTTCTTGTGCGATACGGCAGAAAGCTGCGAATGCTCTAAATAACTTTTTGGATATGCCCAATTTGTTATGCTGACAATCATCAATAAAACTGCAAGAATTCATTCTTAAATCATCTGGAGATATTAAACTTTTATGTAAGGGTAGAGTCTACAATCAGACACTCATGGAAAAAGTCCAGGAAAACAGCTACAATGTAATGAGCACCCTGTGGTGCTCTGTGGAGAGCTGCCAGATGAGTTGCTTACAGTCCCTTTTGTTTTCATAGTAAGCTTTTCTGTGGGAGGCACATAGGAAAAATGCTGTGGGAAACTTTCAGCTCCATCTTCTTACATGCCTGTTGTCATGGGGGCACTAGCAGACAGGATGTCCTTTCTGGAAAAGGTGAAAAATGCAATGCTTTCATTTTCTTTGACTTGTGGGTCCACATGTATGACATTAAGGTTTGGGTTCAATTATGCAGTGAAGCATGAAGTGA
Organism: Cabassous unicinctus; assembly: GCA_029593785.1. NCBI lineage: Eukaryota > Metazoa > Chordata > Mammalia > Cingulata > Chlamyphoridae > Cabassous > Cabassous unicinctus. Next base: position 7,858 of record JAQZBX010040350.1, on the reverse strand, counting down.
GATACAGTTTTCTAAATTAGTTATCAAAAGAAACTTAAGATGTTTAAGAAGATTATAGGAAAAAGAAAGGGATACCTTTAAAATATTATTTCTAAGAAGTGAAAAATAAACTGGCTCAATACCTACTTGAGGGGAGGTAGACTAGAAATTCCTTGCCATGTTTACTTTTTATTTATAGTCATTGAACCATTTTCCTTGAAAGATATCTTGATAATTAATAAAGTCATGCCAAAAACAAAAAAAATATATAAAACACAAAAAAAAGTTCATCTCTGAAAGTCATATTATTTGTCAAAATTAGGATATTACATATAAGTCCAGTACAATGAGTTTTCATATTGGAGGATTTTATACCTCTTATTGGTAAAGAAAGCACAATGTTTGCTGTAATAGTCACATAGCCTCCTTACCCTGAAACCAGTAATAAAATGAAATATGATCTATATTTTGTGATTATATTTGGCATATTTTTACTTCATCTGAATCTGCTCTATAAGTTTTTTTAAACCACTGATTATTCCTGTCAATTTTATACCATTCCTGATGGACTGGAGTACCTGCCATTCTTATCCTTCTTATCAATTTGAAATGAAACTTCAAAAAGTCCTGTGTAGACTATTGCATCATGGTTGGTCATACTGAAAGATTCCTAGGATTCTTTAAACTTCTTGGAGAAGCAAGTTTCTTAGGCTATCATAATTGAATAATTAACAAGGAGATGATGATGGACAATGCCTATCCCAAGGGACAGAGAGTTTCTACAATTGCAAGCAAAATAGTTTCATCATCTGCCCCATGGATTCTAAGCCCCCTCTCAATTAGAAATAGAGTGGGCATCACCATCCCAAAATCCTCAAGATTGGGGAATGAAAAATGGACTAAAGCAAATTTATTGTTATTCCATTATAGACTTATTATAGCAATGGCTTTGTTATAAAGGCAGTGGCTAACAGAGGTTCTGAGGGGAGGGAGAGGGAAGAATAGGTATTATATGGGGGCATTTTCAGGACAGTGGAATTATCCTGCATAACATTGCAGTGACGGATACAGGCCATTATACATTTTGCCAAAACCTATAAAATTGTGCGGGGCAGAGTGTAAACTATAATGCAAACTATAGTCTATGGTTAATAGCAATGCTTCAATATGTGTTAATCAATTGTAACAAATGTACCACACTAATGAAAGATGTTGTTAATGTGAGAAAGTGTGGGAGGGAGAGGGGGTAGGGCATATGGGAATCCCCTATATTTTTTATGTAACATTTATGTAATTCAAAGCTTCTTTAAAAATTAAAAAAAAATTTTTTTAAATAAAAAAACATAACTACAAACACTAAAATGGGACTTTCGTAGAATTTCACTAAAAAAGAGGCTCTCTACCCTGGAATGTATGTGACCACCACTTTTTATTACAATGCTCAAGAAGGAAGGATTCTGATCTGATTTTTCCAATTTTTTTCAGTTGCAAAACAAGCTTGTTATACATAGAAGTGGATGACCTGGTCATTTGCAGATAGTCATTCTCCACCACAAAAATCATAACATTAATAACTAGAATCTGACTCTCTTCAAGTAACATCATTAAGAGGCAACATATGTGTGTGCATGTGTGTGTGTGTGTGTGTGTAGGGTAGTGGTGAAATTTACATGTGTACTTCACATCCCAAAAGGGATTCATCATGGGTTTGAATGACTCGGATTTCTTACTAAGAAAATAGTGGCCTATCAATAGAAGTGATGGGATTTGACTCAAGAAGATAAGGTGGACTGATATTGGAGGGATCATTCAACCAGGTGAGTGAACCAGAGACTATAAAAATTGGAAAGAAGGGATGCATTCTTGACTGGGCACTAGAAAATCACTGATAAGTGACTTGGTGTATATATGGTGGGGGTAATCTAGCATCTGCAATTTATAGGGAGAGAAAAAATGAGTAAAAAATTCATCTGTAGTTTAAGCTATAGTTGAATTAATGGGTGTTTTTTTTTATTGTGAAAGTATACTTACATATTTCTTTCTCTCTCCAAATAACCTCACTCCCTCCTTCCTACATCATCTCTCTCTCTTCCTTCCTTCCTTCCTTCCTTCCTTCCTTTCTTTCCTTTGTATTTTTTCTTTGTTTCTTTCCTTCCTTATTATTTCTTTCATGGTCCCTTCTTTTTGACATTTAGAAGTCATAAATATTCTAGAAACCATAACAATAGAATACCATTGAGTACAGCCGGCGCTCAACCACTGAGCTACATTGGCTCCCCTGAGTTGGATTTTTTCCTTTGTTTTTGTTTTTTCTAGGAGGCACTGGAAACTGAACCAGGACCTCCCATGTGGGAAGCTGGCACTCAACCGCTTGAGCCACATCTATTCCCCATTAATTGACAGTAAAGTATGTTCTGTAAATTTTTTAAAATTTATTTTTCCACTGATTTTGATGTACATTCTTTTTGATAGATGAGAAGATTATTGTTAAAAACATCAGCACAAAATATTTTTTATGGAATGAAAGGGCTTTTCTATCAGTTGTGCAAATAAAATTTATGATAGAATTCTGCACTTAGGTTTGGGAAAAATGAAAAAGTCACATACTGTTTATCTGGCACACAAATGTGCAATTCCATTATTTTATATAAATAGATTCTATCATTATTTATAGACTCCAATTCAAAACTTGTTTGTTCTTTCCTTTATTGTAAATAGTTGTTTTAAAAACAAGGTTCTACTTTTTTGTTATGACAGTAAATAGGTTTATTGTAGAAAATCTAGGAAATAAAGAAACACAAAATGGCAAATAGTAAAAGTAAATAAATAAATAAATAAATAAATAAATAAATAAATATTCTAGAGAACCTAAACTTATTTTGCCCAAATTTATCAGGAAATTACTGGTGCACTATTCCCTTTACACTTAAATGATCATTTCCTCCACTCACCATTCTTTGATTTTTCCAGGAAGGACCACTACATTATGTGAGATTAAGGGAAAAAATGAAATTTAGTTATCAGAACATATTCAGATTTTTAATTTTTGCATCCATAGTTACCCAATTTTTGTTTTATAGGGCTGCGTTGAAAACCTGCCAAATTTTTAAGTGAGTTATATCTGTTATGGTAGAGGATTTCATATATCTTTTGATATGATATTTGAGTTTCTTTTAAAGATTACAGCCTCAACAGACATGTGCTGGACAGCTTTGGCTTGCCACTCCAGATCCATTTCCCACATCTAGTTTATCTCATGAGTGATTTTAAGCTTTTTGGAATTTACAAAAAGGCTTTAAGTTAAAGAGTAGCATTATTGAAGCAGCATCTTTAAAATGTCATTGTGAATATAGTGTGGATAGTGGATTGGATGGCTAAGAAATTAGAACCAAGAAGATCACTAAGGAGACTGATTTAGTAGACCAAAAAAAAAAGGTAAATATTAGAATAAGTGTGTATTCCATGATAGGAGAGAGATAAATATAGTTTCATGAGACACTTTGGTGGTAAATTCCACATATTGGTGAGGGATAGGAAGTAAGAGCTGAGGGAAGAGATGGAGTTAATGAGGACTAATGGATTTGCATGTTGGGGTTTATTTTGGAAAGTAATAGCTTAAAATGACATAGTTAACACTTGAAGGAAAATCTATTTTAGATGATAATGGTGAGTTCAATTTGGAACTTACTCACTTTAAAGAGAAAATGAGATTTCAGGTGGATATTTCTTAGAGTCATTTGGTAAATAAAAAGTCTCACTCTCAGCAAATGGCAATTGCTGAGAAATTGATTGGAATTCATCAGCATAAAGTAGATTTAGAATGCTTGAAAATGAGAGACCCAAATGCTGGATTTGTTCTTTACCAGTATGATTGTGGGTATTTGGGGACTGAAAAAAAAATTGTACATATGTTATAAAATCTTCAAAGAGTAAATATGGAGTAGGCAGAATGTTGGAAGGAAAAGGTATTAAGAAGCAAAAGACAGAAATAGATAAGCATCATAAAAATACTATATTAATTTTAAGAGAGAGTGAAGACATGGATCCTCATTTACTTAGGTTTTGGAAAAATGAGCAAAATCTCTTTAGGAAGGATTTAGTGTGTCCAGAGGAGTTACTGTGTATTTATGTATGACATATTATGTTATCATCATCTATCTTTAAATATCATCATCTAACTGGAGACCAAAAAAGAAAGATAACATGGCCTGTGGCTCTTTAAATATTATCCCATTTCACATTATTATGTTTATCCTTTGATTACCACTTTTCATGTATTCCTACACACACACACATATATATACTCACACTACCAACAACGAGTTATATTATTTCATAAAACTAACTCAAAAAGTGCTGCAAAAGGGGAAAAATTATTCCTTTCCAAGTTAACTTTCCTACTGTTACAGAAGTTTGGACCACATGGATATCAATCATAGTTTTAGTTCATCTGTAAGAATTATGCCAGTCATTGGATATACAGAAAAAACAACAACAATGGGATGTAGTCAAATCAGATCAAGATCCCCTGATACTTTTAATGGCCTTTAAAGGAGAAATATGGTAACTCTATACTACCACAAATATTTGTACAAGGAATGCATGACATATCTCTAGGGGGTGACATTCACATAGAACATTTTGTGAATGGGTCCAACTCCAGATTTGCAGCACCAGCAAGTTTTGTTTAAAGGGCAATTTATAAGTAAGTTCTGAACTAAGTCTAAACTAAGGGCATGCAGCTAGTGTTCCATTCCATGGGAGTCTTATGCATCAGGAAGACAGAGAAGAACAGACTTATATATGTTATTTGCAATATAGAAGCATTAAACTTGTTAATTCCTTTTAAAATATATTATGATATAACCCATTTCTAACAAATATCTCCTCCTCAGCCCTTTTAATCAGGTAATCCTTAAACATGAGTAAAATACCCTCAGAATCCCTGGCTAAAATAATGTAGATCAATTTTGCAGTAATTTATTGGATCTAAACTGACATGCAAATTATTTAAAAAGCCTAATTGAGTACCCCATCTTGGGCTTCTTTCTAAAAATATTTCTACTAGTTTGCAAACAACTCAAATGTGTGATAAAATTAAATGGGAAAGTATCTGTCCATCAGCTACAAAAAGAGCTGTACATTTATCACCTATTCCTTTTGTACAATAGTTTGAGTCCATGACTTTCCTGGTAATCACTGAATATATATTGAAGCCATAGATTTAGACATATATTTCCTCTAAAAAAGACGGTTTTAGGGGAGCAGATATGGCTCAAGTGGTTGAGCACTTGCTTCCCACATGGCAGGTCCCGGGTTCAAGCCCCAGCGCCCAGTATATCAAAAAAGAAAAAAAAGAAGAAGGAAAAAAGATTGCATGGTTCTGTGTGTGTCAGAACACAGGACAATCCAACAATTCCTCTGACACTTCTCTTGAATTTTCCTGATTAAAGGTGAAGATAGTGTTTATTTTCTGTGATGCTGCATCTTTGTAATAAGGTATTTGTATGCAGGAAATGGAAGAATTTGTCCAGAGTTTCAGTGAAGGAAATGTGATGTTTTCTCGGGTCAAAAACCTCACAGAAGAAAAGACCAATCTCATTGCCTTAGTCCTTGCCCAGATTCCTAGAAGATCAGTGTAGCAGTTTGATATTATTTATGAATTCCAGAAAAAGATATTGCTTATGTTTGTTAACTGGTCTGTTCTTCTGGGCATATGTATTAGTCAGGGTTCTCTAGGGAAACAGAATCAAGAGGAGATATCTGCCAATAATATGAGATTTTATAAGAGTCTCTCATGTGACCACGAGGATGCACAAGTCAAGGTTCCGCAGGCAGGATGCAAAACAAGAGTTCCGATGAAAGCCCAATGAAGGTCCTTGATGAGTTTCCAGGAGACGTTGGCTGTCCAAAGACGAGCTAAGAAATTCTCTCTGAATGCTGAAATCACTTCCCATTTTGAGGCATTCAACTAATTGGATACAGCATCACTCATTGCTGATGGCAATCTCCCTGATTGATGTAGATGTAATCAACCATCCACCCAATAAACTCACAGTGACCAAAGTCCATAAATGTCCTTGTATTACAATTAGCCCAATGCTTGCTTGACCAAACAATTATCTGGCCGAGTTGACATGTTAGCCTAACCATCACATTCCACCTCTTGTCAACTCAGCAAACATACACATTACCTTAAACCATACTTAGTCTCTAAGTGTGAACAATAACAGAGATGCATAAATATATATTTCCACCTAACAATGTTCAACTCTCCTTCATACAACCGGAAATGCATTAATTCCTTACAGAATAAGATGCAAGTCCTTGGGTAATATTCACTTTTAAACTTGATATCCTTAAATATTATGACAGGAAACTAATACAACTTTTCATATGATAGGAGAAAAAATTGGGGAAAAAAACAAAGAAATTCTATTTGTGTACATATACAGTCATACTCATAATGAAACAAGGAAGAAAGATTCATGACTATTATAGTCCTAGTTTCTGTAACTGGTCACATAGTCGAAGTTCATATTTATCACTACCTTCTTCCACTACGCATTCCGTGTTCCCATTACCTTCAGCAAGCACTTCAGCTGGCCATGGTTCTTTGCCTGGAGGGGTGACTCACACTTTCATTCCTGAAGATTCTGGGCCATTGTTAGTCCTGCTTGGATTGGGTTGTTGCAATTTTCCATTGACTTTAATCACAGGGCATGGCAGTACTAGGAGACACGCTAGAGGATCTCCTGTATTCCAGGCAATCTCTTTTTTACCCCCATTATGTAGATGCAGTCCTATTTCCCCTTGATAGTCAGGATCAATCACCCCAGCCAGTACAGTAATTCCCTTCTTTGCCTGTTGATTCACAGGTAAGAGGAGCCCAAAGTTGTCAGGTGACAGTCTTAACTTCCAGTTCAATGAAATCATTGTTGTGTTCCTTGGTGGCAGCACTGCTCCTTTTGGGACTAAAACCTGTACACCAGCAGAGCTTAAGGTTGAAGGGACAGGAAGCAAAAATTTCCCTAGTGGGTCACTAGGGGTAATAGTGACTGGTGCCACTCCTATTTCCACCCCTTGATTCCTGGACCCATGAATCCTGGTTATGGGAGAAACAGTGCCATAGAGTGGATGCTGATTTAGAGCATACACAGCCTCCTGGAGAACATTGCCCCAGCCCTGCAAGGTAGTGCCACTTAGTTTGCACCGTAATTGAGTCTTCAAAAGGCCATTCCACTGTTGTATTAATCCAGCTGCTTCAGGGTGGTGGGGAACGTGGTAAGACCAGTGAATTCCATGGGCATGTGCCCATTCCCACACATCATTTGCTGTGAAATGGGTTACTTGATCAGAAAGAATGCTATGTGGAATGCCATGGCAGTAGATAAGACATTCGGTAAGTCCCCGGATGGTAGTTTTGGAAGAAGCATTGTGTGCCAGAAATGCAAACCATATCTGGAGTATGTGTCTATTCCAGTTAAAACTAATCAGTGCCCCTTCCATGGTGAAAGTGGTCCAATGTAGTGAATCTGCCACCAGGTAGCAGGCTGGTCACCTCGAAGAATGGTGCCATATCGGGGGTTGAGTGTGGGTTCCTGCTGCTGGCAGATTGGGCATTCAGCAGTGGCTGTTGCCAAGTCAGCCTTGGTGAGGGGAAGTCCATCTTGCTGAGTCCATGCATAACCTCCATCCCTACCTCCATGGCCACTTTGTTCATAAGCCCATTGGGCAATGACAGGAGTGGCTGGGGAAAGAGGCTGAGTATTAGCCACAGAGTGGGTCATCTTATCCATTTGATTATTAAAATCTTCCTTTCCTGAAGTCACCCTCTGGTGAGCATTCACATGGGACACAAATATTTTCATGTTTTTTG
>JAQZBX010040349.1:0-22702 GCA_029593785.1 Cabassous unicinctus | reverse complement strand
TTTTTAATATGAAAATTGCTTCAGGCAGCCTTCACACTTCATGACCCAGCAGGATTTCTTTCCCAAGCACCGGGGCTGACACTTGGATCTCTACAGCCTGTCAGCAGAGGGGGTGTGGGAGGAGGCAGGGAAGGGAGACTGTTTGAGTACATATATACCCCCATCTCTGTTTTCCAGCATAGTGGAAATCACGAACGGAAAAATGTTTTCTTTTTCCCGTTACAAGTTAAACTCATATAAAGGATTTGTGTTTTTTTCTTTAAATTTATTAATCTTGTTAAATGATCTAAACTAGTTCTCAAAATTTGTCATGACATAGACACTTAAAATCATGGAGTTTAATTAAAGATATGAATTAATTTCATTCTGAATTTAGCTGCCCTCAAATGCCTTGTGGTACTCTATTTCATATGCATAAGTAGGTGGTAGCCATTTTAAATGTCAAGTTTGGGGTAGAACCTTCAGGTAAGGAAATAGGCTTAAGATTTTGCACGGTTTTCAGCACTATCTGCCTAAGGGATTTTGAAGAAACTCTAAAATGCCGTTTCTCTCACTTAGGATTCTTTTTGGTATTGTTTCTGTCCCTATGCATATAAGTTTGGAGATCTAGTTTGTAGATTCTGATCCTAAATCCTGCATGAAAATGCATAGGCAACCTAGGTAAATTAAAATCACAGAGTTAAAATACTGCCTATTTAACCATTTTTAGTCAATCTGGAAAACAGATGCTTGCTTAGCTAGGAATGTATTCCTAATTGGAAACAGCTTTAGGGATCTTATTTTTAATCCCTCCTCTCCATTAAGATTAGAAAGCCATGCAGGATCTACTATGGGTCTCAGTTGGCCTCTGTCACTCTTGTGTCCAGGGCAAGTCTTACCTCAGTGCGAGGCTTCCAAAGTATGGTCTTGGGACTAGCATCATTTGCATCCCTTGGGAACTTGTTAGAAATAAATTCTCAGGCCCTACCCCAGACCCTACTGGATCAGCAATTCTGGAAAAGGGGCCCAGAAATCTGTGTTTTAACAAGCTCTGAAGGTAATTCTGATACACACTAAAGTTTGGAAAGCACTGGCAGATAGATCAACATTAGGCTGATTGACTTATTCTTACACAAGCATAAAATCAAGATTACCTCATTGTAAAGCTCTCAGGGCCGAACCCGTGTCATTTCCTTCCATGACCCTCTGCCCAGTACATGACTTGCACTCTTTGATTGTCTGTCTACAGTGATGACAGCGGTGGAGCTTCAGGGCTCCATGCCCCTGACTTTCGAGATGTTTCAATTTATTTGTAGAGCATCAAGCTGATGCAGCTGAGGGGTGATGACATCCCAATCAGCTCACCAGTGCTGCTCACCAGACTCCCTAAGGAAGCCCAGCCGACTGCTTCGTCCATGCAGGCTTTTTGGTCACAAGTCAGTAGAGGGTGGGAAAATTCATCAAGCCACAGAGATTTTTGAGGACTTCTACTGTGTGTGTGACATGAGAAGATCAAAACCCTTGAATTGAGAAGAAAACAGCTCTCAGGGTATGTGATACTGAAAGTGGTAGATCAGTGTTAACATTTACAAAAGATGTAAGACTTCTAAATAAGCTTTTCCCAAATGAGTGCAGAACAGGGGTGGGGAACAAGGGGAAAAAAGTTCAACAGATTCTTGACTGCAGGACTTCTGAGCCTTTAACATAGTTACGGTGAATCTCCTGGAGGGCATGTGTTATGCCACATTTCCTTAATGTATTTGGCCACAGAACATGTTTTCTACAGCTCTTCTCTTAAGTCTCTTAAAACATGATTCCACAGTTGGGGAAATGCTATTCTAAACTTTTGAGAGGGAAAATGTATGTCTCATATCGGTGGTATTATTATGGCATAGATCCTTCAAGAGAGCAGAGATTTAGTTTACATATAATTTATGGCCACAGCTATCTGAAGGTTGAAATGAGTTGTATCTTGAAAACCTTTTTGTGCAATCTGGTAGTGGACCTACCTGGGTCAAACCTTGACTCTGACTTCATAAGTGTGTAACCTTGAGCAAGTTACTTGCCCTCTTTGTACTAAACCTCTTCTGTGAAGTGGTAGTAGTGGTAGTAATGATAATGATAATAATAATATAATACCTGTTTTCAGGGTTGTGCAGGTCAAATAAGATCATGCCTGCATAACACTTAGTCAATGGCCCGATTCATGATGAATGGTAACTAAAACTTGATTGCTACTATTTTTTATTACATTATTTGTTCTTAAACTGCCTGCTACCAATGGACAAACCCCCGGTGTTGATTTCTTTCAGTGGTGGCAATAGATGGATACTCAGTGTTTATTTTTGTCAATTTGTTTGATCCTGGTATAACACAAAGCAACTCAGATTAAAAGCATGGAAATAACAATCCCAAAATAAATTAAAATAGTTAAAACTGAATTAACTACAAATAATTAAAAACAAAAACAAAAACAGGTATCAATAGAAGCGCCCCTCTTACAAGACAGATTTCAAACTGTTCACACAAGGCAGCCGGTTTGGGTGTTTACACTTAGGAGCCTTGCCAAGCCACCCACCCTATTGTTTCACCAATGGGTGGAGCCAATTGAAACTGCACGAATTAGATGAGAACCTAACTGCAATCTTGAGTGGTAATTTAGCCTCAGGAATTCCTTTCCAGCCTATGACTCTGTGTAAATGGGATTGTCATTATGACAAAAAGAAAAACATTTTCTGAAAACTCATTCTGAAATTTGGCACCTTAGTCACAAATGCAAAAACCCTGACTGCATTTGCTCTGGCAGGTTTTCTTCCAGGGCCCATCCCTTCCCTTAACCAGGGAGTGCAAAGACATTGTTTCAGTGTTCCTTCCAATAAGTCTTATAGACTGAAGACAGCTGGGGATGGGGCTCCTCCCAGTTGTGTCAAAGGTGCTCAGAAAAACGATGAGATAGCTTCTTTATGGACCATTTCATTCCCTCTCGTTGCCTTACGGGAGAGAGGGCCAACAGCGGGAATGACCAGCAGCAGATGACTGGCTAAATCAGCAGAGGGGTGAGGTAGCCCCACCTGTGATGGTAAGGAACAACTTTCAGTGGCACATTAGGGGCAAAAACAAGGTATGGGGCAGTGTTCATGTGTGATTTTCAACCCAGACTGCACGTTAGCAGCGCTGGGAAGCCTAAAACAAAAAATACCAACACCAAGATCCTGTCCCTGGATGCTCTGAATAAGTTCATTGGGATGGGGTCCGACTCTGGGAATATTTCTTAAGCTTCCTAGGTGATTTTGATATGCAGCTAAACTTGAAAACCATGAGTGTGCATAATATGCTCCTAATTACGTAAGAATCTAGGGGTATGCACACATACAGATGTGTATACATCTGTAATATTTCTGGAAAGACAGATGAAGCTGTATGGTTGTCAGAAGCAGATGGGAGCACTAGTCTGTAGTTGAAGGGAGGCTGACTTTTCATTATGTACCCTTTTATTGTGTTGGAATTTACTTGTATATGCATTGCTTGGTCAGTTTCAAAAGCTCACTTAAAAATAGATTTGCTCAGTTTTGAAATCACCATGCTTTTGTTCTCAAAGTTGTTTTGTTTTTTTTTTGTAATAAAAGATTCTTTTTTTTTTAACCTTTAAAACTTTTACCCCCTCAATCGCTAGGGTTCTGAGTAAGATGTTATTCTCTTGATGAATACGGCTTTAAGCACCAAGAAGGTACTGCTTTTAGTGTGTGTTAAATGAAATTTGGGCTATTTGAATCATTTGTTTAATGACCAGATGACTCCTCTCCAAGCTGGACTGCCCAGGGTTCCAGGACAGTTTAGTAAATGCTAACTCTTGGGGACAGCAGAGAAAAATCTGTTAAGGACTTAATTGAGCTCAGGTTTAGGAGAGTAGATTCAGTCAGAATCCTGTGTTTTGTTTTATTTCAGATCCCTTATTAAAATCGGGAAGCCCTAACTTAGGAAACCAGAAAGTCAGTTTTAACATTGAGCAGCTACTCTGAATTCCTCCTCCCACCCCCCAACCAAGAATGTGAAATTTAAATAGTCAATTATTTTGAGCTATATATAGTTCTCTCACCTGTTCGCTATCTCTCATTCTCCATCCCCTTTCTACCCAATTTCCTTTAAAAGCTCCATTTAAAGCAACATATAGAATGGGAAAAACCTTAACTCCTGACCTTTATGGAGGTACCTTAGAGTTACTCAATAATAATTAGCAGTTACCCTGGAAACCTCAGACACACTGCTTTCATCACCAGTGTATGTCACTATCCCCTACCTTCTCCTAAGAGCCCCTTTCTCATGCTAATGAAAAAAAACAACAAATTAGCAATTGTATAATCCTTTGGAGCTTTTATTACTTGTCTGTTTGTGACTAGACAGACTAAAAAGAAGTTTTTTGGTTTGGTTTGGTTTTCAGTAAAGCAAGTGAGAAGGGATAGAAATCATCCTAGGTTTTGAGCAAAGCCCTGTCCAGTTTATTCTGTTCACCACTGTACTCAAAGCTTCTAAAGATTTAAGCAGGTGAAATTTGCAGGTGGGAATCGAAGGGTAGTGACACTGGGGATGGAACTGGAGAATTAATTGGAAAGTCTGTCATCATGTCATGTCAGACATCACTAACAGAACCAAAACCCAAACATTTTGACCTGAAGAATATTGCTTGAAATTTGACAGATCTAAAGCGGAAGCATGAGAGGGATTTATCTTCAAATCGATTTTTCAGGGGAAACCTGTATCTTCCCTTTGCTTCTATACACTGTGTCTTAGAACATAGATCTCCTGCCACAAGGTCCACGTACCACTCTACTTCCTCTGCGGGAGAAACAGTCCTCTCCCCTCCCCCCGCACGTATCCTCTTTCCCTTTCTTTACTTGACCCTTTGTGTGAAAGTGCAATTAGAGGAAATATGTCCTCAGTCATCCCGTGGCAGCATTTATGATGTTCAATTGTCACAGTGAAAATAAACTGGCAGGAGGTCAAGAATCAAGAAGTGGAGTCCTGGGAATCCTGGACATGCTGATCCAGTAAACACAAGATCCACACGTCCGTGGCTGACACGGCTGCGAAATTGTCCAAGGCAGCAGTTAGACCCCACACCGTCACAAGGGAAGATCCCAAGCATTTAATTATTAGTAGAAAAACACCCATCAATTGCTCTTGCTCTGTTCACTGCCCTTTCTTAAATCTCAAAGTCTCAGTGAAACACAGACTTACTTTCACCTTATGTTTTCCTTTAAAGCATAGCACCTCCAGGTGAATATTTACAACTATGAGGCCTAACTGCACACTGTAACGCTTGATAGCATTGGGATCAGCCCCATCTGACCAACAGTCCCTTCTCAGTCAATATTTTGCCAGTCATTTAGCTAACATTCATTAAATACCTGCTGTTTAAGACATTATTCCCACCGCACTATGAAAAAGGCTAATCATATATACTCCCCTCAAGGTTTTTACAGCAGCGATGGCGGAGATAAGATCTACACACTGAGGGAGGCATTGCTGCCAAAACAAGACAAATTTTAATGAGTGGCGTGGTCATTCACTCACAATGTGTATGGTTGAATGAAGTGCCCTTGCAGTTGTATATTATGTAGGCAGAGTTTCTCATAACCTCCCCAGTTCATCTTCTTTCTGCTTCAAAGCTTGTCATTCCCTTGTTCCACCTTGGTCCAGCTTACTGTGAGTAGAGGAGAAGGAATTCTAGTTATTTTATAGCCTGACATTTTTGGCCCGTTAGCTGGGAGGCCTCCTACCTCTCAGGCTCTGCCAATTGTCAAGCACTGGGCTTATGAAAGACACTTGCAGTGCCCCAAGAGATTTTTCAGACGTCTCCGTGGATCCAACAGTTCAGACGCCAAAATACTTAGAATTTGAACTGTAAGAATGATGTACAGAGAAAAAAATATTGAAAGGAATGAAAAGCTAGAATTCAATCATTGGAATAGGGTACTTTGTTTTTTGTTTTTTTGCCTCGCTAACGAGAATTTATCATTAAGACATATTTGTACTTCTTTTTTCCCTCCCAAACATCTAGTGATTTACTAAAATTTGTTGTGGCAAAATTCTGTAACAACTTCTTATGTAAAGCCCTATGCCAAATATTCTGTTAAATTGAAATGTAATTCATACCTTGAAGGTTTGTTTTCTTACTTTCTATGGAGAAGGAAAGTTCTTGGAAATTATAGTTCTTTAAACCGTGAATCAGAGTAACCAGGAAAAATAAGTAAGGAGAGACTATGCCTTGTGGTGAGTTAGGGGAAGTTTTGGTAATAAATTTTCATACAATACCTACGTTTCTGTGTAGAGGTGAGGATTCTTTTTGCATATTCTTTGTCTATAAGGAAATTCTGAATTAAATTCCTTCTTCCTCACAAGCTAGTTATTAAAGTTCTACATTTAATTTCAGGAAGAATCAGTTAGGCCACATGCCTACCAGCAAGCATCCTGATTCATCATTACCAAGAAAGAACTTCTTCATGCTATATTTTTCTTTGCACACTTGGCTGATTTTCCAGACTTTGCTTCTGCTTCCATAAATGTTAGCTCCTGGAGTTATTCTTTTCAAGGTATGATTCAGTAACCAATTCCAGTGGTGACACAAAGGGAGGCTTAATCAAAACTGCAGTGATGTTTTGAATACAGCTAGCTCAGTCTTGAACCATACAGCGCTCTCTTAACCATAACCTGAATGCTCCTGTTGAAACTCAGAGTCAACTTTCTGCCTTATTCCTCATTTATGGTGCACCTTATACCAGTAGGTTCACAGTGTAACCCACTGAACTCAGCACACTTGGGGAAGAATTAGGTCTCTATGTGCAAAAATGTTCAGCAAAAACCTAAGACCCTGGTCTAGACTATGAATATGTAATCAGTGTATTGGGCACCCCCATCGGTGATTTCAAGCAGAACCCTATTTCTGTGCTGCCACAGCCTTATTGCTTTACTGCAGATTCATGTGAAAATACAAGAATTTGCAGTAACAAAAAAAAAAGAAAGAAAACACCATCTCTATTCAGATGAGCCGACCCATGTGTTTTGCCCCCTTTACTCTGGAAAGATAAGATCCTTCCAAGATTGCTTTCCTACACATCCGCTTGGGGCTGACTTGGCCCCTGGAGGTAGCTGTGAGCCTGGAATGAGTGTCCCTGTCTGTGCAAAGCGGGGTGGGAGTGGGGTGGGGGGTGGAGCCAAGACCATGCTTTGTGGTTTTGCTGAGTGGAGCATACAGGTTGAGGTAAAAGCCACTAGGGACAATGAAGGGGATTTTTATTGGTTGGGTGGAGAAGAGGGACAAGAGATGGCGGGAGGGGAATGGTCAGTGGAGGAGGAACTTTGGAGGAACAGAAATATCAAAAGGGAAATTACGTGAAGTTTCTCCTATCTGGTATGTGATGTGAATCCTCTTGTGTGTCGCCTCATGAAGTCTTCAGTACCGATGGGTCCCTCTTTGTTCCATCTGTTACAGTGTTATGAGCTTGAGCTCTGAGGGGCAGAGCATATAGAAGGCAGCTCATACAACTCTGCTACATAACACTGTGAGAGAGCAGTCAAGTGGTTGCCTGGGTTAAGGGATTGCTGGCTCTAGGACACCCAGTGCAGTGCCTGGGAATGTGAGAAAACTGTTTCTTAGGAAACAGGGTACATTTGTATCTGCATAAACAGGGGAATTCCTAGGGCGGGCCACGTGCACATGCCCAAGGCAAAACACATGGCTCAGAAAGGATCAGGATGTCCCCTAGACTTTGGTCTCAAGCTATTCTCTAAACTCATTATATGGATTAGCTCTGAAGGAGAGCAGGTCAATCTGCAAGACTGGGAAAGGTGTTTCCACCCCTCCCCCAGGTGAAAGAGTTTATTACCACTAGACCAGCCCTACAAGAGATGCTAAAGAGAGTTCCACAGGTTAAAAGTAAAGGACACTAAGAATTGATCAAAGCCATGTGAAGAAATAAGGATCTCTTGTAAGGATGGCAACATGGGTAAATACAAATGCCAGTACTATTTTATTTTTGGTTTACAATATCACTCTTTACTTCCTACAGAATCTAAAAGGCAAAGGCATAAAATATGATAAATCAGTGGTTTTGGACACATAATGTATTAACATGCAATTTGTGACAGCCACGTAAAAGTGGGTGGATGGAGGGGTATAGGAACATAGTTTAGCTATGTGTATACCACTGAAGTTAAGTTGGTATCTAAGCAAACAAGACTGTTATAGATTTAGGATGTTAAGTTTAAGCCCATGGTAACTACAAAGGAAAAATTGGAGAACATGCAAGCTCATAAAGACAGCAATTAGAGTATAGGTTGCCAGGGATGGGGGATGTGTTAGTCAGCCAAAGGGGTGCTGATGCAAAATACCAGAAAACTGTTGGTCTTTATAAAGGGTATTTATTTGGGGTAGAAGTCCACAGTTACCAGGCCATAAAGCGTAAGTTACAGCCCTCACCAAAGTCTATTGCCACGTGTTGGAGCAAGATAGCTGTCGACGTCTGTGAGGGTTTAGGCTTCCTGGGTTCCTCTCTTCCCGGGGATTGCTTGTCTCTGGGCTCAGCTCCTCTGCTATCTCCACAAGGCCAGCTGTAGACTATGAGGCAAACAGCTTGTTTCTCTTCCCGGGGCCTTCTCTCTTTCCTTACGACCAAGCCTCTCTGTGTGTTCACTTCCCAGGGCTCCAGCATTAAAACTCAGGATCAGAACTCTAACATCAAAAACTCCAACTCTGTCCTTTGCCATGCCTTTTATATTTGATTCCCCACCCACCAAGGGGTGGGGCTCAATGCTCTACTGACGTGGCCCAATCAAATCCCTAAATCATAACTTAATCATGCCCAGAAGAACATATCAGTTTACAAGCATAATCCAATATCTATTTTTTGGAATTCATAACTATATCAAACTGCCAAACTGCTACAGGGGGACAGGAAGAATGGGGAGTTAATGCATAATGGGTTTGGGGTTCCAGTTTGGGCATATGGGAACGTTTTAGTAATAGAAGGTGGAGAAGGCATTGCAACAGGGTAAATATAACTAATCCCAATGAACCATATATCTGAGAGTGGTTGAGATGGGAAAGTTTGTTGCATATATATTCCCACAATTTAGGGGAAAAAAGAATTAGTAATTAAAGAGACAAGGACAATTAAAAGCAATACATGATCCTGGATAGGACATAACAACGGAGGAACAAAAGTCCAAAAAGACATTTTTGAGACATATGAAAAAATTGGAATGTAGACTGCAAGCTGCATATTACTGTTAAATTTCTTGAACTTGATAACTGCACTTAAGGTGGGTACATAAGTGACCACCCTGGTTCTTAGGAAGTGAAGTGTACATGGCAGTATGCAAGGAGCATGATGTACACAACCTACACTCAGGTGTTCAGAAAATAGATTGATAAATAGACATACAGACAGATGAATAGAGAGAGTGTAGGTTGATGGATAGATAGAATGATATGGCACATGGAGCAAAATGTTAAAATTGATGGCTCTGGGTTTCCAGGGGAAGTGGGGTATATTAGAGTTCTCTCTATGGTTTTGTATTATTTTTGTAACTCTCCTGTACATTTGAAAATATTTCCAAAAAAAAAGGTTTTTTTAATAGTACTTGGTCTTGAAATATGGGTTGGATTTAGACTGACAGGGGACCAAAGATGTTCTGGGCAAGGGAAAAAGTAGGGATAGGCTTAGAAGCAAGAACAAATGCCTGTAGGGCATTTGTGGGGATCAGCTCATCATTAACTTTGAACATACGATTTTCATCTATAATATTGAAATTGCTTTATTTCTTTTGTCAATAGGATTTAGACTTCTTTAGGCACTAAAGCTGTGGGAGCCTGGTAATGTCTTCCCATTCCAGAATTCCATCCTAGCTGGATCTTGATGGAACATCATCTATCAATTTACCCTATGTAATTGACTTGCCTGAGACATTCTCTATATTCAACACAGTTTCCCTTTACAGTCAAATAGACCTCACCATCTGGAACTCTTCTTTCTTATTCTTTGTGTTTGTTTGGGTTTTTTGCCCAAATTTTCTTCCCTAAAGGGCCTGTTTTCATTTCTGAGTATCACCCAAGGTCCTACAACAGTCTGCTTCATTCCCTTTGCTTTGAGTTTTTTATCCTAAAATGCTAGCAAAATAGGTTTTAAAATAAGTGGTATTCCTCTTGGCTATGTTACAACCCCACCATAAAAGTTCCGACACCTTCAGCTTTCAGCAAGGGTTATTTACCTTGGAGTCAGGCTGTATCGCTAAGAGACTGCCTCTGAGCTCAGAGAGAGTAGAGCAGCTCAAAGACAATTGGAACAGGCCAGAATCATAGTGGGCTTAATAAGGAGAGAATATAAATAGTAATCACCTAGGCTTACATAAAATCCCTATTTATTTTTACTTCTTAAACAGAGTTGCTATGTTTAGCCTTCAGTTACTGTGCTAACCTGCTAAACTGCACCTGGTATTTATTTTCATTCGGATCTGTAACATCCATCCTCTTGTTCAACTTGTAAGTGAGCTATGGAAACTGCATCCCAGCCATTCAAGTATAAGCTGGCACATTGTCATGGAGCACTGTACACTGCTAAAGCTTTGCTTTTGGAATGTTTGCCTTTCTCTCAATCCAGGACCTTTCTGGTTCTAACAAGAGCTTGCTATTCCTGTCCTTCTCACGTGTTTCTGGAAACAGAGCATTAGTATAAACTTCCCTTATATGACTTATTTTAAATGTACAGACCCTATGTGTCAGCTTGAGCAAATTTACTAACCAGGATTCTTGGTTGCAAGTAACAGAAATCCCGGCCCAACTAACTTAGACTAAAATGGCTCACATTATTAAAATGGCTCACATCACTTATTGGCTCACATCTGTCCTTGAGAAGCCCAGGGACAGCAGACTTGAGGCAGGCTAGATCCAGGGGCTTAGATGTTGCCATCAGAAGCCTACCCTTGCCATCTTTCAGCTCAGTTTTCCCCTATGTTGACTCCACTCTTAGATAAGCTCTTTGCTTTTGATTGTAAGATGGTTGCCAGCAAGACTAACATCCTTAAAACTCTTAAGTCCAGCAGATGAGAGAGAGCCTCTTCTCCCAAAAGCCCGAACAGCGGTGTGGGCCTAAGTCTTGTTGGTCCAAACCAAGTCACATCCTCATCCTTAACAGGTCTCCGGTCAGCAGGATATGATGCTCTGAAGATCTAGGCCTGAATCACCTGTTCATCCTTGACTGGGTGGAAAAGAGAGGACTTGCACACAGAATGTATAGGCTGAGGGTGAGAAGGGGTGGCTCCCCCCAGGAGAAGCAGCCCCAGACCACACAGAGATGCCTATCGCAGTGGGCCTTTCTTTCATAGACTGAGCCAAGTATTTTGTGTCTTTACAATCCAGACTTTGGAGATGGATTCGTAGCTGTTTTGTTCCTAGTAATTCCTCACATGTTCTCTGAAAATGTCCTTTTTGGAGTCCAAATGGTTCTTGCAGAATTTCTTATTTTATTCATAGTTAACTGACTGGCTGCTTCAAGAATAATATATTTTATTGTTTTAAGCACTGAAGAAAATTCATCTTCTTACTTAGCCCTAGACACAGTTAACTCATTTAAAAACACATTTCTGGGAAAAGGCTTTCATTATCAGTCCCCATTACAGATCATTATAGAACATATGGCAAACACCAGTGTCCTGGGTTTTGGCCTCCATCAGTTTTAATAACAGTGTTGCAAGGAGTGCGACTTAAAATTTGATTAACCAGAGGAAAAGGAATCTTATTGGATTGTCCCCTTCTCTTCAGTGAGAGTCATGAACATGAAGAACAGAGTATGTTCTGGCTCAGCAGCTTGACTACTCCTCAAATGCAGGCTGCTGGGTAGTGGCATCTTCTGGTGTCCTTCCAGAAATGGCAGGACAGCAAACAACCAACTCACCAGCTATGCAAAGGTCCCTAACCTGTGGTGACATTGTTCGAAACCATGAGTATGTATGAAAACTGATTCTGCTGCTGAGCTGCTGGAGAATTCCACCTTAGTTTAATGCTCCAGCACCTGAGAACAAAGTTTGCTCTCACCTGGTAAAAATATAATCATGAGAAGTTAAATGTCCCTAAGATAGGATGATGCTAGTGATAATGGTGATGATGATACTAGCTAACATTAATTAAGTACTCATGTGCCAGTTACTTCATATGTATTTACTTATTTAATGCTCGTAATGCATGAGGTACTGTTGCAATGCCCAGTTTACACGAGGAAATAGGTCCAGAGGTGATCTAAGTTAACTACGGGTAGAGGTGGGATTTGACCCAAGTAGCCTGATTCCAGACCCGCCATGTCCACCACTATGCTCGATTGCTTCCACGCCAGCAGGTTGGGTAACAGCAAGCTGCTAACGTCATGCATGTAAGGAAAGAGCTGGAGCACCCCAGTCATGCTGTCTTTCTAACCCTCCGCTCTCTGGGGTCACTCAAGTTCAGATGCTGGCAGGTGGTAGGTGGCCGGGCTGGCATTTGGACTGGGAGGCTTCCACGAACATGGAAGAACAGGGAATGTTGAATGAGTACCTGAAAAAGAGGTAGGAGAGGCCAAAGTTAAGGGAAATAGGCGGGGGGAGGGGAGAGAAGGAAATAGTTGGAATAAGATATAACAAAGGACAGGGAATATACAGGATGGACATGGAGTATTCCAGGGAGGGAAAATAATGGCATAAGTGTTTATTGACCGTCTACTGTTGCTAGGCACTAGGCCAGCATTTTCACATACATCATCTAATCTTCCTTACCACCCAGTAAGGTAAACAACCATTATCAATATCCCCATTCTACAGGTGGGAAAACTAGGTTTCAGGGAGATGAAGTGACTCGCGCAGATCACGTAGCTAGGAGGCAGCAGAACTGGAATTTGCACTGGGACTGTGTAACCCCCAAGTCAACAAGCCTTTCATTGTCTTGAGGATGAGTCCCCATCCCTAGCTGTGGTTTGTGGTCCTGATGTGAGCCACACTTGAGATCTGGAGATTGGTAAGATACTCAGATAAACCTGATACAGCCCTTCCTTTGCCTGGAGGTAGTTGCTGTTTGCCTCCATCAGAAGTAGCGGAGGAGAAAGGAACCCAGTTTTATAGCACATTTCATTTCTTCCCAATTTTCAAACTTTATAGAGCCAAATCTTCAGACTTCAAGCATGTTGGAAAAGGTGCTAATCTGTCTTTAAGCATTCCATTGCTCTCTAATCTCAGGTAAGTAATGTTTTTTCATACCTGTGAAATTTCCTGTTAAATTTGCTCGTTTCTGCCATTAAAAACAAAACTAAAAACTTTCCCTCAAAAGCTGACCATCTGGTTGACAATACACTTCCCTCCAAATTGAAGAGGTAGCAGCCGAATGTTTACAAGCCCAGCATTTATCTCTGGCATAGGCACAATCCTAGTATCTACTGACTGCATTTCTGATTTACATTGCTTGCGATCTGGGAATTGAACTTCCTCTTTCATATTTTCCCTCTCTTTCCTTTTATTGCTTGGATCCCAGGTATAATTGTCCCCTAAAGGGCTGGGCTGGTTTAAATACACTTACTAAGCAATGGCTTTACAACTTGGGCATGATATCCTTCTCAAAATCTGTGCAGGCAACTTTTCACATACAAGCTTGTCTCCTGTTGCCATTAAAACTGGGGCAGCATTTTCAAGACTTACAAACCCTTACTAAGTTAAAGAATATGTTTTCTATTTCAAGTTTGTGTGCTAACAAGTTCTAAATGTGTGTGTGTGTGTGTGTGTGTGTGTGTTTTGAAAGCGTAGTTGGGTGACAGTACAAGCAAATGTGTTACATGTGCCAGATATCTTGTGAAAAACTCTTCTCTGAACATTGTTGATAATCACACAAAATTCAGGAACGTGAGGCTTATTGTTTTTTAAAAATACACATGCAATAGAGAGAAATGAGGATAAAAAATAATGGCAGATTAACAAAGTCTGAGAGAGGAAGAGAGTAATTCAGCATAAAACTGCCCTGAGCCACCTTGCAGCTAGGGCAAAAAAGGGAAGAAAAATATGATGGTACGTAGAGTTCAACTGTATATTTTTTTTAAAAGCATACCAGTTCATCAAGAGTTGCAAATTATATTAATTTATCATATGAGTCTCTATATTAACAGTTTTGAATGGCACAGTAAACAATGTCTTCCCTAACAATTTTATGCAAACAATCAGATTCTGTATATATGGCTGTTTCTCCTATTGGTTCTGATTAACGTAGAGTATAATGTTAAGCTGAAGTATTGAAAGATCCTCTTTACTATGGTGTAAGGAGGAGAGCAAATAGACAAAGTAGTTATCTGCCTGGTTACTAGGATGATAGGTAAAAAGCCTCTCCTTCAGTTGCCTCAGCCATGCTTTTTGAAAGGAGCCGCATGACAGGTGATTCTAAATTGAGATCTTGTAAGCACCTGAAGTGCAGATACTTATAGTGTTGATTGAAAGAAGATGCCAGAGGCATAGATCCTGTTTTACTGAGGAAATTAAGTAAGCTGACTTGAATCCTTGTCTCCATGGGGCTCCCTTTAATTCAGCAAGCAGTTGCCAAGTGCCTATAGTGTGCCCACGCCAAGTGCTGGGTGCTGGGAATTTAGGATCCAGAGGACAGACACTGAGCCTCGCCCTCTGAGCTGCATCTTGGAAAGCGAGTAGAATTTACCTGTGTGAAGATGGGGGACATCCTATGGAAGTGGAACTGCAGAAGCACAAACGTGGAGACAAAAATAAAATGTACTCAGTAAATAACAAGCCGTTCTGCAGAGCATGCAGGAAACTTGGGTGCGTGGACAGATTGGAGTCCGGAGATCGGGGCATTTGCCAAAATTCACAACAGATGTAATATTGGGTGGAACCAAGATGTTTCAAAAAAAGTGGCTTTGGACTGTTTTGTTACTAATAGTTTATATTTTCTTGAGCCCTTATTAAGTTGAGGCACTTGGCTTAGCATTTTACGCTACAGGTGCATTAGAAACCAGTCATCAGGTTTAGAAAGAGAGATGTTTTATTTTCCTGTGTGTAACAGCAGGGGAGCAAAGATCCAGGTCATCAAATAGCCTCTTCACATTGTTTAGACATTGGTGTCATTTAAAAGGAAGATGTCAGTAGGTAGGACATTCAGTGCTGCTGCTTATTCTAGCTCTGAGAGTCGGTTCCACTCAAAATCAAAGGCTAGGAAGCAACCTAAATGTTCACTGGTAAGGGTCTGGTTAAATAAGTTGTCATTCCTCTCTATGATGGAATGAGGGTGGGACAACTCTTCATGTGCTGATGGAGCAATTGTCGGGACATACCGTTAGGGAAAATGAGCAGTGTTTGGAACAATGCGAATACCTTGCTGCCATTTGTTTTTAAAAGGGGTGGTGGTGAAATATATCTCTGGAAGGAAATATAAGAAACTCATAACGATGGTTGCTTCTAGAGAAGGGGAAGTATTAGTAGGAAGAGAGACCTTTTTTATCCCTCTGTACTTGTTATAATATTTGGAAATTTTACCAACTGATACAATAGCTATTCAAAGTAATAAATTAATATAAAACTTAAAGAGAAGAAAAGCTCTACATATTCCCCAAAACAAGTTGAAGGGTATTCATATATTTTATTTATAGATATATATCTCTGCCCCATAATTATGAATTATCAAACCTAAGGGTATTTCCAGTCTGCAGTTTTTAGCCCAGCAGCCCTGTAGCAATATAGGATTACCTAGTATCCTAAGTAATTGGAACCCTCATCCAAATAGTTGCTCATACACTTCATCTGAGTTTCTAAACAAGTGAGCAATAAAGTCCTATACTGAACCCCTAAGCCTCATGCCTGTCAGGGATTGATAAGCACAGATGGACAGGTTCTTTGATATGTGTCCAAGCCCATTATCAGAGATAAGCAAGCTTAAGTGTAAACCAGTGATTTAACTACATTTCAAATTTGATATGGAGCCACAGGAAGGATGCAAGAAAGAACCTATGTGCTCAGAATACATCTGTTATTCCAATTTGTTAAAAGAATTTTCTTTCCTAAGTGAAAGGAGCCCAAAAGTTCTTTCTTCTGTTTAAGGCTGTTTAGGTGTCATAGGTGCTATCTTCTAATGTTTGGTGCTTCACAGGTGGCTAAGTGGTGATATTATCTAACCAGTAAAAATTGAGACATCTAGAGTCATGCTTGCAGCTGGCAGAATTTGTAAACAGTTAATGATCAAAGGGATGGAGAAACATCTTGAAAGGCAGCTCATGGGACACATGAGCAAACTGCTTAGATACAAGCCGAACTGTAGATACATGACTTTGGTACTCTTTGATGACAGTGAAGGCAGATGTGTTTGACATCATCTTGTCATAGAGAATTAGAGTCTCTGCCATGCTTTGACTTAGCACAATTTTTTCTTTTGTAAATATGTAAGATATTTTCAGAAATGCTTTCAAAAAATTTTTTTCCAAATTTTTAGTGTTTGCTGGAAAAGGCTGAAGGAAATTATGTACTACCCATTTATGAAGAGCAATGGATACCAAAATGTAGACAATTCCTAAGAAATAGGCCCTTCTTTGTTGGCACAGAACTCAACATCTGGTCCAAAAGTTTTATACTATTGGGCATATTTGGGGGGAAGGAGTTGTTGTTGTTCTGTTGTTTTGTATTTTTGCAAAAACAGCCTTGGGTTTCTTTCTCATTCTTGTTTTAGGTTTGGGAGAAAACTAATGTAAAGTCTTTTTTTTTTTTAACCAACTTTGACTTGTTCCCTTCATTTTTTAATTTCTTCATCTGAAATATGGAACGTGAAAATGAAACTGAGCTGTTTTTATGAGATGTATACCTTCTTCTCTAAACCAGAAATTTGCCCTACATTTGTCCCTTAAGAAAGATGAAGAGTCATGTCCTCTGCGTAGTGAAACATCTGCTGCTCAGTAGACTATGGATGAGAAACCTGTGTCTGATATACACATTGGCCCAGAGCTTCCTTGAAAACAAGGTGCTGTCAGCAGACCAGAAATTTAAAGAAATTCCTGCAAGATTTAGGATCTGGCTGGCACTGTTGTCAAAAACAGCCTAGTTTCATAAGAAGCTCCCTTCTTAGATGATGGGGATTAATCAAATGGGACTTTACTCTGGAAGTGAAATTCAGGTGGGAAATTACCTCCAGGCTTGGCATGGGTTCTCTTTAAACAGGATAGTGACTTCCTAACACCAAAATGTGGATGTTTCCAAGACTTTTTTTTGCATCCCTCATTCAGTTCATCCTCTAGGAGTATCACCTCTGTGCTCATACACATGAAAGTAGAAGTCCTTTTACAACTGGATATAAAGAGCCATTCTTTTTTTTTTTTTTTAAAGATTTATTTATTTACTTTATCCATTTCAAACCCCCCCTTCCCCATTTGCTGTTTTTTGTGTCCATTCGCTGGATAATTCTCTGTGTCTGTTTCCTGCCATCTCTTCTCATCCTCCTCCTCCTCCTCCAGTCTTCACCAGGATTCGATCCTGAAGACCTCCGATGTAGGAGAGAGGTGTTCTGCCATCTGAGCCACCTCAGTTCCTGGGTTTTGGAGCTTTCAGAGCATCTCGTCTTGTCTCTCCCCTGCGTCTCTCTCCTGTTACGTCATCATCTTGCTGCATGTCTCCCGGGGCCTGGCGGCTCACCGGCACACAGAGCATATTTTTTTTTATTTTACCAGGAGGTCCCGGGGATTGAACCCAGGTCCCTCCATATGGCAGACGGATACCCAACCATTTGAGCCACATCTGCCCCCCTAAAGAGCCATTCTAACAATGAAAAATTAATTTAGCTTAGCTTTAGGGTAGCTTAAGGAAGGATTTTAAATGTTAATATTAAACACACTTGGAAAGACAGTTCATTTTGGAACCTGAGAAGAGAATTCCTTTAGATGGAAATTTCACATAAGCCTACACAGCAGGCCGTTAGGTGGAACTCTAGATTTGGTATTGTAACGTAAATTTCAGTACTAAAATAAAAATCTCCACCATAAAAAAAGCTCAGGTATCTGATTATTATCTTTATGCAATTTTTTTTTTTTTTTTTTGCTTATTTTATCACCAGCATTCTAAAAGCCGGACCTAGGGAGAAAAACTAGGTCTGGGGACACATGCATGGTTTCTAATATAGCAAATGTTTAGCCTACCCTGATTATCACAAAATCAGAACAGCAAGAATATTCACATCTTTATGCAATTTTTAACTCATAAGCTCAGAATCCACAAGTAACTTTAGGATCCAATATGCAAAGAAAATTACATATTGCAAGGAACTCTGAAAAGGAGATAACTAGCTTCATGAAAAGCAAAGATGTGGGTGACATTGAAAATCAATATGCTTTGCTTCGGGCACTCGTCTGCCATTACTCTGAGCACACCATTTGACCTCTGTATTATATCTAGAAACCTTACATCTCTGTTTTACAGGTTTAGAGCTGTTGTCCTCGGGTAAATTTAATAGCACCACCCCACCCCACTTCACTTTCAAAAGTGTCCTAGTTGGATAATAAATTATATGATTGCTTGATCACTAACTCTGCACAATATAGCATTAATCATCACACCCCATCCTATTAATTTCCAAGTCTGTCTTTTTTTCACTAAACTGATCATCTTCAGACCAGGGACCTTCTTGCTTGTCTCTGTTATCCCCAGCCCCTCACAACAGCGCCTGGAGCATGTTTGGTCCTCAGTGCACGTTGAATGAAGGAATCAACTCGTCAGACCACAGCATAAGCCTGTAGGGTGTGGATCCACTGAAGTGTGTGTGAAATGACTGACATAATGGGAGGAGGCCTGATAGAATGCCAAAAACACCCAGTCATGGTTGATTACTAGACCGCAAAGGATCTGGCAAGGTGGTGTCAAATAGCAGACATATACCTGTAACTGATACATGCATTGGCCCAGAGCTCCTTGAAGAAAAGGTGCTGTCATCAGACCAGAAATTTAAAGAAATTCCTGCAAGATTTAGCATCTGGCTGGCACTGTTGTCAAAAACAGTAATCCTAAAATATACATTTATAGTGCTTTCCAGTTTTCAGAGCCACTTTTTATGGAGTGCAATTGATTCACGTTATTCATAGTAGTTATATTCTATAAAGTCATCACGAACAAGGAATTAGTGAATACTGAACCATTGCACCTGGGAAATACAAGGATAGGTATTGTCTTGAGCTTCTGGTCACAATGTTTTCATCAACGGATCTCCAATATAGAACTTGATTTTATGCATATTTCTATTCCAAGGCACCTTATTTAATATATGCTGCTGACTCATTAGCATCGAACTCACACCCAACTGCACTCTAACTCATGCCTGAACGAAGCTTGTCTAACACATAGATTTTCTCTGTAGGCACAATACAGCCTTCTTGTACTAGGGGCACCAGGCAGCACTTCAGCACTATGCTTGGGGGCCATTTTAAACTAAAAAATCACCAACAAAAAGCACAAAAATGCGAAAAGCATGGCACTACATCTACTGTGAAAAGGTCACTTGTTTACAGTAAGAGAGCTGAAACAAGGCAGAGTGCCACCTTGTTCAACCTCAGCTGTCAACGTTTCCGTCAGGCAATTCAAACTTTTTGCTACTCTGTGCATGTCTGCAAATGACTGCAAAAGTGCCACAGGTACTGATTTTGGGGTTACAAATAAAATTTAGCAAGTAGGTGGATTCAGAAATTCAGAATGTGTGAATAATGAGGCTCAATGGACAAAACTGCGTTTCATCTGATTCTCACATTAACCTCAGTCATAGCACTTTGCACACCAATATCATGGTTGCCCATTTACTGCTGTGATTCCTGTATTAAGCTGTAACATACCTCAGGTCCATGGTCATTTCTTGTTCACACTTATATACTCACCACTTGGCAGAGATTAGGTATTTGAAAATTATTGATTGAATGAATGGGTAGTGCAGGGCAGCTACTGCCTGCATTTTGTGAATGAGAGAAACTGAGGCCAAGAAAAATGGTGGCTCTCTTCAAGTTTGTGTGGCAGTCTTAACCAGGGAAGCTTCTGCTCAAGTCCAGACTTTCTGATTTCAAGCCCAGTGCTCTTTCTATTGCATTAGCACCCAGAAAATACAGCTTCGTGTTCATCATATGAGGTTGACAACTTTTTTTAAAAAATTTTATTTTATTTTATTTTTAAAGAAGCTTTAGACTACATAAATGATACATCGAAAATATAGTGGGATTCCCATATACCCCACCCGCTACCCGCCCACACTTTTCCCCATTAACAACATCTTTCATTAGTGCAGTGCATTTGTTACAATTGATGAACACATATTGAAGCATTGCTACTAATCATGGTCAATAGTTTACTTTATAGTCTACACTTTGCACTGCACATTTTTATAGGTTTTGACAAAATGTATAATGGCCTGTATCCATCATTGTAATGTCATGCAGAATAATTCCAATGTCCCAAAGATGCCCCATGTTATACCTGTTCTCTCTCCCTCCCCTCAGAACCTCTGGTGACCACTGCTTTTATATCAATGTTACAAGATCTTCCATTGCTAGAATAATAGTCAGTCTACTTTAGTCCATAGTTGCATTCCCCCCTTATGTTTGTTCATACCTTAATCTTGAGGATTTAAGATGGTAATGCCCACTCTGTTTCTGATTGAGAGGGGGCTTAGATCCCATGGAGCAGATGGATGGAGCTGTCTTGCTTTGAGTTGTAGATACTCTCTGTTTTTTGGCATGGGTATTGTCCATCATCATAATTTTGTTAGTTGTCCTGGCAAGTCTGATGAACTGGAGAGTAGGTGTTGCAACACTGCTGAGATTCAGGATTCAGCCAGCATATGAACAGACCAAAGATTTAAGTCTCTGGGACATATATTTAATGGGTATAGTGCTAATTATAGGTTCAAATAAAAGGGGCAGAAGAACCATGTATAAGGAAATTATAAATGAGTCTAACTCTGTTACATTGGGGAACATATATTCCAAGGTAAGGCCCACTGACAGGGTGCCGAATTCCTGAGATTGTCTGCCCTGCCTATAGTGCCTAGATGGGTTGACAACTTTTTAAGAAACAGAAAAATAAAATGGGAGACTGTGGTTCCCTCTACATGTAGTTTCCTCCCCCTACCCACACTTGGCTGACATAAGCTGATCCTTTTAAGATCCATTGCAAGCTCCTCCAGGAGGCCTTCCCTGACTCCTTCCTCCTTGACTGGATTAGATACCACTTTTCAGTGCTGTAAAAATAGTTAGTGCTTATTTCTGTCATACTGTATTAGTCAGGGCTCTCTAGGGAAACAGAATTGACAGGAGATATTTGTAAATAGTATGAGATTTTATAAAATTGTCTCACACAACTGTGGGGATGCACAAGTCCAAATTATGCAGAGCAGGCTGCAAACCAGGGGCTTAGATGAAGGTCCTTGATGAGTTCCCAGGAGAAGGCTGTCTAAAGTAGAGATCGGAATTTTCTCTCTGAATGCTGAAATCACTTCTCCTTTTAAGGCCTTCAGCTGATTGGAGGAGAGGTCACTCATTGCTGATGGCAATCTCATTTGATTGTAGGTGTAACCAGCCATCTATGCTATCGCCTCACTGATGATTAAAGTCCATGAAATGCCCTTGTGTTGCAATCAGCCCAGTGTTTGCTTGACCAGACAACTGGGTACCATTACCTGGTCAAGTTGACACATTAGCCTAATCATCACACATTTTTAACAACAGTTCTGCCATTCATTGAGGGCTCCCTCTGTGCCAGACCCTGAGCTAAGGACTTCACATTCACTCACAGTTACCCTAGGAGGGAGGCAGTTTATGACCTCGTTTCTCAGGTCCATCTAACTTGCACTAGTTCACTTAAAAGTGGCAGGGCTAGAATTCCATCATAGGACTCCAGCAGCTGAGCCCACTCCACTCCACTTAACTAATGTCTGATCTTCATCTGTTTAGGTGCCAGATTCCCCCCTGGACTGTGAACTCCTTGAGGGCTGGGACTAGGTCTTATTCCTCTTGAGCATCTAGTACCTTTCCTGACATCAAGGCAGCACTTACTAGGTGTTGGGTGAATGAGCAGGAGAAAGCTGTGGAATCCCATGTGTAAACAGTAACTGTCAGCTTCTTGGACCTGCCTGGGACAGCCTATGATGTGTTCAACAGCTTTTCTTGACTGTGGCTTTCTGGTCTGCTGGCTGTGACCGCCTCTCCTGAATGCTGCCCTCACTGCTCAAACAGACCTAGAGAACTGAAGTTGGAATCTGCTCCCCCAAGTCATCTTCCCTATACCTGGGGCTTGGTTCACAGAGAGTGAGTTTGAGTTTTAGCTCCAGGTAGCTGGATGGCCACTTTAGACGGCATTTGAAAGAAGAAATCTTGGGAGGGTTTCTTGGGCCTTTTCTTGCCTGAGGTAATGTGTTCCGAAATGGCTCTTTTATTTTGTATTTTAAAAAGTCTGGAGTTATTTCCAATGCTAGGTAAATCCCCACTTGATTTGTTATTGTAGGGAAAGTCCTGGGCTGAATTTTTTTCATCCCCATTCTTGAGTCTAAATTTAGCCAGTTCCTGATTCCACTTCCTCACTGTTTACTCTCTCCCCACCCAGGCTGGACGTTTCCTCCAACCACTCTACTGACACTGCTTTCACAAAAGTCACCAGTGACTTCCTTGGACCCCTCTCAGTCTTTGTCTTCCTTGATTTCTAGCACATG
>JAQZBX010040348.1:0-22701 GCA_029593785.1 Cabassous unicinctus | reverse complement strand
GTGCAGGAAAGAGTGTAAACTATAATGTAAACTATAATCCCCATGCTTAGAGGCAATGCTCAATATGTGTTCATCAATTGTAACAAATGTACCATACTAATGAAGGATGTTGTTGATGTGGGAGAGTGTGGGAGGGGGAGGGAGGGGGGCATATGGGAATCTCCTATATTTTTTATGTAACATTTATGTAATCTAAAGTATTAAAGTACTTAAAAATATAAAAATAACTATTAAAAAAAATTAATGCACGGATGGCTGATGCATAGTTGGATAAACATTAGCAGGAATACCTGCTACATTAGGAAGCTGTAACCAATGAGAAGAGGGCTGGCTGAATATAAACACTAAGTGGAATGGCATAGCTGTGGTATATTTCCAAAAGACCAGACCACCCTTGCCCTGAAGACGTGATCATTTATTTTAAGCCAATTTGTCACAGAACCCAAGAGATACAGCAATGCCTTGAACAGCAAAAATTTGGAATGAAATACTGGCTAGGCTAAGCAGCTTTTTTTTTTTTTTCAGTGATTATGTTTTTATATATATGTTCTCAGAAACTTGCTATTTCTGTGACTTTGGAGGAGTCCAGACTAGGGTCTCACCAGAAAGCTCTGACCAACTACACATGTGGGCCTGCCCAGAAGGCTCTGGCTTATGTTGAGCTAGGCAATGGCTCTATATTCTCATTTTTTTGTTCCCTTCTTTCCTAGAGTAGTTTATGCATTTTATAACCTTTCCATAGTCTAAGTTGTCATTAGAAATTGTATAGTTTAAGTATAATTATAAAATTAAGTATAATTTTAGTATAATTATAATTGTATAATTTTAAGTATAATTTAATTTGGATAAGCAGAGAGCAAATATCTTCCTCATACTCTATGAAGATTTCCTATTTTTCCTGTTTTCAATATTTCTAACACATGTTTAATGCCCCATTTCTTTCCTATCCTAACTGCAACAGCATCTTTTATCCCAAGATACCCTACTCTTTCGAGAGATACTAATTTAATGCACTCAGGATCACAGATAACAAAGCACTGTATCGTGACCAGCTTTTCTCTTTAAACAACTTTTATGCCGTTTCTACTGATTTTTTTTTTTTAAACTTTGAAACATTTCCCCCCAGACTGCCTCTAATTCCCTGGCTCTTAAAAAATCCCCTTCTTTAAGTTTCGTGTCATGATAATACTTTTTTAGACCCTCCAGGGTGGATACTGAATTTGATTATATTATGGCCACTGTAATTTGGTGGGTAGGCCACATTTACTTCCTTAACCAATTCATATGCTACTCAAGGCGAAACCAAGAGTAACCTCTCTTTATGCTTCAGCAACAAGCTGTTCCAAGAAAGCAGTTGTTTATACTATTGAGAAACTGCTCCTCCAAGCCACATCCCAGTGTAAAGTTCAGCTGGCAAAAAAGAGGGCTGTATGCTGCTCAACGGGGAAATCTGCCTCATTCGACCACCCAAGAGGGCAGCAAAAATAAGTCACCTAGTAAAGGTGGTCTTTTACACAAAGGTCAAACAGAACTTTACTGGAAACTCTGGGTAGACTGGAAAGTCCTAGCTTAACATAGTGAACTGCATAATTTAAAATGCGCCCAAGTTATACTGTATAAGTAAAGGTTATTGAGAGATCAATGTGTACCTGATTTTGCTTTTTTAAAAAAGTGATTAAAAAGGAAGAAAAATGAAATACGATGGTTTGTGCAAGATCTTGCTTCCTAATCCTGGCACACCTCTAGATCAGCCCTCTTCTTACTCTTGTTTTCTTTCTTCTTTTATTGGCAATTGTCTATAGTGACAGCCACTTGCTTTTCTTGATGATGGAAAGGAGAAGGTACAATGGAAGTGGGAGGGCAAAACAAGGAGTCTGCCCTTGTAGACAACGTGGCCATAGTGTTACTTCTATCAAGCTCAAGAGACTAAGTCCCAGATAAATGAAATTCTCTTAATTAAAAAAATGTCTTTGTTTTTGGTTATTTAGTTGCCATCATAAAAATTATTTTTATGTCTATTTTATGATAAAGAGTTATTTAATGAGCAGGCACGGTATATAGTTAAGGTAATTTTGTCATTTTAAAATCTATAAAAATTAAGGTTTGCCTGACACAGTGCTGGTCTATGTTCTAGTACTATTAAGAGAATCTCCTTTCACTCTCAAAAGTGCCCCAGTGAACACTTAAATGTGCCCCAGTGAACAATTAAATGGTTACCCTTATTCTAGTGTATATTTAAACTGTTGAGCTTCAGAGAAGGAAACTACTAAAAATCCACTTTTAGAGAGGAACATTTCAGTTTTGTAAAGCAAATGGTGTAAAGGCTGGCATGTAGGAAGGTGGCATTGTATGGTCCCTGTCCTCCAGGAGCTTATGACCCACAAGGAGAGAACATGTGAGTGTAAGGTGGTTAGTGTTACAGTAAAGGATATAACACTTAAGCATTCTTGGGCTCTTCGTTTAGTGCAAAAGGTTGCAGTTATAGACAATGTCGTAGTATTAATGGTAGGGAACAAGACAATGGGATTGGGATTTGAGATGTGTATACAAGAGTCAGGCATGGAAATCCTACACAGGTTATTTAGAGTTGAAAGTTACAGAATGCGATCCCTGGGACCTCTGCCACTTTCCTTTCAAAAGTCCCATATATGGAACTCTTAAAAAATAGTTCTTTGCAATGATAGCTTAAAAAATTCAAAGCCTTAAGGAGATACAAACCATAAACAAATTACAATTCTTTCAGATTGGACTAAATTGCACATTTAGAAAAATATACTAACTTTTTGGGGATTTCCCTAATTTTGTTAAAAGAAACTTGTATAAATGATATTCTAGTGTCTTCAAAGATTTAAAGCAACAGAAGTTCTCAGAGAGGAGTGTACTGAGAATAAATAATTGACCATCTAAATATCTGGTCAGCAAACTTTTTCTTAAAGAGCCAGATAGCAAATATTTAAGGTTTTGTGGGATAGTCAGTCTTTGTGGCAACTACTCAATTCTTCTATTGTAGCACAAAAGCAGCCATAGATATGTCAATGAATAGCGAGGCTATGTTACAATAAAACTTTATTTATAAAAACTGGCAGGAGGCCAATTTGGCCTCTAGGCTGTAGTCTACCAAGCTATAATCTAAGTCATGACCACACAGTATGTCTTAAGTATACTTTACTCTGGCCCAATAACTGTACAATATCCACATATGTGGAAGCAATTGGTATAATCTATTATAAGCTTCAAATTCAATTATTTTGCTATAATCTTAAATTTATTTCCAAGAACCAACTGCTATGACCATGGTGATATTTTGTTAATTCCTTGACATTACTAAAACAAAAGAGAAAATGAGGTAATTAGCTCTGATTTTTAAAAAACTGTGGCTAAACATTTATATTCTGAAACATAAATATATTATACTTATTCTTTATTTCTTATATAAAATGAAGATTAAAGCAAATAGCTTACTCTGGTCATTTATTCTAAACAAAAACTGGGATTAAGAAAATATTTTATCTTTATCCAATCTGATCCAACATTCTTTATTTTAAAAAGAAAACAATGAGAAACATATTGTATATCAATAGTCTAAGCAAATTAATAAGGTTTCAAAATTCCTGAACAAGAACAAAAAACCCAATTAACTGACAATAGAGCTTGATTCTGAAAGTTACAGCTCTAATGTGGACCAGATTATAAAATAAGGTATTTGTTTTTAGTGTCCAAACCCTTCTGAGTTTTGCCTTTCTCTCTCTGCTTAAAGATATCATTCTTCCTCTCTAAACCCAAAGATTCTCAAGCTTTCTCTCCATCAAAACCTGAATTTGAGAAAAGATCTGAAATTCATTCTCATAAAACAAAAAAGACTAGAAAGGATAAAAGTAAGCTTTCTCAGGGACATTTGCATTTTAATAGAGATGAAGCTGAGAAAATTTTGACTGATGATCTTTAAAACTATATATCAGGGAAGTGGATGTGGCTCAAGCAATTGGGCTCCCGTCTACCATATAGGAGGTCCAGGGATCTACTATATAGGAGGTCCAGGGATCGTTTCCCAGGGCCTCCTGGTGAAGGCAAGCTGGCCCGCGTGGAGTGCTAAATAAATACATAAATCTTTCTTTTAAAAAAACTACTATATATCACATATCCTTACCTCTGTAATCACAATTTTAACTTTTTCTTAATGTGTCATTTTTAAAAAATGATCTCATCTGTATTTGTTTCACAAAGAGATTGTGCTTTCTGGAAAATAACTAATCATCAATGACAGTGATGCTGCTGTTTCATGCTTCTTTTCCCAAAATTGTGCCTTAAAAAAATCCCATTTAGTTAAAATATCATGG
Source organism: Cabassous unicinctus (assembly GCA_029593785.1). Lineage (NCBI taxonomy): Eukaryota > Metazoa > Chordata > Mammalia > Cingulata > Chlamyphoridae > Cabassous > Cabassous unicinctus. The sequence continues at coordinate 18,364 of JAQZBX010040348.1, read as the reverse complement.
AGAAGTGAATGTAATTCTCTTTTTTCACTCTGATATTTGGGGACGTTTTGAAAGAAATAAATCCAACCTAGGATGCGTGGGCTTGCAAAAAGCAGTGCCATATAGATGTTCACTTTATTTCCATGGGAAAACATTGTATTTCATTTGGTAAAGAGCACCTGAACAACTAGGACAAACATTATCATCCTAACATGAATCCATTAGTTGTGATGGCTAGCCTACAGGGCATGCTATGGTATGAAGTTTTTTCTGCCCTGCAGATTTTGCAGATTCCTACTCTACTATCCATTTCCACTTCTCAGTAAATCAAATCTCTAGAGTGTCCTCTATCCCCCCTTCCCCCCATATTTCTAATTTGCGATTCATATTCTGTACGTATGAACATTCTGGGAAAACTAACAACAGCAAAGCATCAGGCTTGTTAAATAATAAAGATTAAATTTTACATATAATTCAACATCAGCATGGCTTTCAGTGGGTAACCGACCTTAAACATGCTATTCTGTCTCTCCAGATTTTAGTTTCCTCAACTGTAGAATGAAAAAATTAGGTTAAATGACCCCAAAGGCCCCTTCCACTTCCAAAAGTTTTATGATTTTACCATTAATGCACGTGGCGTTTAGCGACAGCTCTTTTCTTTGAAGCTCAGAAGCCATTTTTTACTTAATTTTGCTTCCCCAGCTCTGTCTCCCAAAGTTGATGTGGAAATATAACGGCAGACAAATGAGATGCTACAGCACTATGTGGTGATATAAGTCGTCCACAATCTTTTAAATCTAAAATGCTTTGAAAAGCAAAAAGTTTTTTTAAGTTTAGTGCAAATTTATTTGACAGCAAAACTGACCCGAACTGCTGTAAAGCAACCTATGTCTCTATTTATTTCACTCAGTCTAGATATTCGGCTGTTTTCCTGCAGATATTAATATATTTATTATAAGGTGATATCCCAGACCCCACTGGGATTATTAGGGAATATGGTTAACGTATGACCCAAATTGACTTACTACAAACCTGAAAATCCCTGAATTCTGACTTACCTAGTTGCATAGTATTTCATGTAAAGGATGGTGAGGAAAATGGGGAACTTGATATATTTCTAATGATAATCTGAACACTTAAAAATTTCAAATTTCGCATCTAAGAGTAAATGGTCATTGGTGGGTTTTTTTTGCATTTTTTATGATAATTTCATTGTTTGGAAACTGATCATTTTCATCATGTATCTCTTAAAATTATTAGTTAACACATTAATTTAACAGGAAGTTGCCCCTCTCTATAATGAATAAATGGGAATTTTAAGCATGTTAATATTTTTCATGCCAATACTGTGAACAATGTGATAGCCTCACACGATATAAGTGAACAAGGAAATGGGGAGGCCTTTGAACCTGCTTCGAAAACAACCTTGGAACAGAAATCCATCTTTCTCTCTTTTTAATACTATAAATCTTTACCTGAATGTTTACAAATAATTCATAGTAAAGCATCAAGTTAAAGACAGAACTTATAGGCTTTCCCCATTCTTCTGGCTCAATTAGAAGAAGTTGAATAAACATTTGCTCACTGAATGAATCCATCAATGAATAAACAGCACACCAATGGCCACCTTCTCCATTCGTCAATGGATGGATGGCATACCTATGGCTGAGACATATTTTTGCAGATCTACAAAGCAATCAAATGATAAGTTCCACCTAGAAACCTTTTGACAAATAAATTTATTCCTCTGAGCTGAATTCCACAGCTCTGTCGGCTTTTTGATCAGACAGAAAGTAGCTTTATAACCATCTTCTGTTAGCAGTCCTCTGGCTGGACCCTACCTGGAGCTTCCATGGATGAAGAGCCAGTTACAAGAAAAATGTGTTCTCATCATTTGACAAAATCAAGTATAAGAAAGAATCGCATGACAAGGGGTCTGAGTGGTGAAATAAAGCAGAGGGTCAAGCCAATTCAACTTTCTACAAGAGCAAATTAAACATTCTTTTTAGAAGGATTGGCTACAACAAAGAAACGATGGTATAAAATATGCTAAGGAAAACAAGTAAATTTTTTTAGTGTGGGATAGTGAATATATAGGTATGTTTTTAGGCAGAGAGGACTAAGGGCAAAGTCTATGTTATGTATGTAAGCAATACTATTCCTATTTAACTCAGACATGTAAACACAAACTAGTTTTCTTTTCATTAAAAAGAAATTAACTTTTTATTGCATATTGCATATAGTTAGTACTAATTTGAAGAATATGTTTCAATGTGGCAAAGGCTTTCAATGAGAAAACAAACGACAAATTTAAAGATTTTCCTGATAGAGATGAAAGTGCACACATTCTTGTGTAGAGTAAGGATTGCTGCATTTCAAATTTTCTCTTGTTTTCATATAAGTGAATAAACAAGAACAGATTCTAATATGCATATTAAATACCTAGCAAAAGCATAGTAACAGACTCATGAGCATATTCAGAAACTTCTTGCACATTTCAAAGTGTAAAAACATGACAATATTACTCTTTAAGTATTCCACAGCATATTAATCATACTCTTATGACTGACGACAAATGAAAACATGTCACACTTATTTACCAAAGTTAATTAAATTGTACATATTGGAACTCAACATCATTGGAAAGAAAATGAGAACTTTAGAGCCATAGGGTACAAAATATTCCAAAATTATGTGACAAAATCTACACCTTATTATCATTAAATGTTTCACATTTCCTACTTAAGCATTTTGGAGACAGTTTCCTACATACTTCTGTTATTCTTGCAGGTTTGGATGCAAACTCTACAATGATTCATTAATAAATATGACTGATTAATGGACAGAATTGAAAGAGAAATTTTACAAAAGACTTTCAAATCAAAGAGATAACTGAGGGCTGCATAGATGCATTTCTTATAGGGCCTCAGCTATCCTGTTCTGGAGATGGGCCATTTTCTGCAACTGAAATGTTATTAAGTCAATCCTTTTGACCCCATTGCTTTGGTGATTTAGGAATGCTTCCTGATGCTTATTTTATTGGTTCATCAAATTTAGGTATCTGGGTCAACATATCTTTAAAAAAGGAAAGTTGATATAAGAAATTAGTATTATGCAAACACTTAAAAAGCACCACTTAATTAGGTTTATTATACTAACAGAAAGCTTTACCACCCTTGAATGATACAAAAATATGTCACCTAGGGAAGCTCAGTAATAAGGAAGGAAGACACGACTGAATATTAAGAGCCAGGGGCCCTGATGAAGAATGGTCTTATTTTTCCAATGAACCATGCATGTCTGTTGGTTAGACCACCCTGCATCTATTCCCTCTTCCTCTGGTAACAACATCCCAATTTTACTTTGGGAAGTTACTTCTTCCACACTTGGATTCGATGCTCTTTGGATTGGGCTACTTCGGCCCCTGGCTCCTGAGAAGGCACAAACCCAGGCTTGGCCAGTTTTGCTAATGCATGTCCCAGGACCCATGAGTGGCCCCAGGGCGGACCTGGGGCCCAAGAAGGGGGCATCAGTTAGAGAACTTCTGTTGGAACTCCTGGAGAAAAGCAGCTCTTGTTCCACTGGATTTGCTAAATTAGTAGGATGTAAGCTGCTATAATCTGTACCACAGGGAGAAAGCCTGCCCAAGAATGAAGCCAACACAGAAAAAGCCAAGCCAGGAGCTGCTTTGTTTTGTTTTGTTTTGCTCAAGCCAGTTTGAATTGGCTTTCTGTTTTTTCCTAGGCTCTTCTCCCCTTGCAACCATTTTTCAGTTCTTTTTAGATTCAGTTCTTAAGCTGCCTTGCCCTGCAGACACGGAGAGACTCCCAAATCCCCTAGAAGGGGAAGTCATGTAGTCACAGCAGCTAAAGAAACGTTTTCCCGGAGCCGAACACAGCACTATAAGGCGCTGGCCTTAACTGTCCTCGCTGTCCACCACGGGATGAAATTCTGAATCCCTGGCTGAGTACATAGGACCCTTTATAGGTAACCTCTCTGGCCTCAGTTGGATTACAATCCCTTCATGATGTTTCCTAGACATGAAAAGCTCTTTCCTCTTCTCTGCACGTACCCTTTAAGAGTCATTTCACATGTGAGGCGCTACCATCGTGACCTGTTCTTTCCTCTGGGAGCTCCCACTTTGCTTATATGATGATTACACATGTAACAGGTCACTTACCATTTTTCTGTTTCTATTTCCTCTTCCCCATTAGATTTGAGTCCCTTGTATCCCTGTGGCTTTTCCTGCCCAACATCCATGTTGCCTTTCCATTCCTGTGAGGCACTACCTTCCAGACTGCAAGTCCTAGCTTTGGGTCAGGCTCCAGAGATAGGCCCAGTTCAGTACATAGTACATATCAACTGTTATTTTTTTTTAATGAGGTACTGGGGATTGAACCTGGGACCTCGTACATGTGAAGTTCACACTCAACCACTGAGCTACACCTGTTCCTACATAGTAACTTTAATAACTGCTTCTAAATGAGTGAATGAATCAATGAATGCGATGTTTAATGGTCACGGAATAGCTGGTCTCCAGAGAATGATAATGTGGAACGTGCTGTAAGTGGTTAAACTATTAAGGCACTTTCACACAGACAAAACTAAATAACAAAAAACGCCCAATCTTATCTAAGTGGAATCATATCTAAGTACCTGATGGCAAATGATTTTGACAAGATTAAAATAAGTCTAATGGAGTTTGGACATCAGTTTCTTAATGCTTAATCTACTTTATTCTAGCTGTTGTTTTCAAACTTGTTTCTTAATAGTGAGTTTGGCTGGCATATTTTCAAATTAAATCTTCATATGGTTATCACTGAATTAAGTCTACATTCTGCTTTTCTATTATTATCTCCCTCAGATCCAAAGGTAAACAAGTGGGGTTGGGGGACTGAGAGAAGAGGGTATTCTGTGCTTAAATTTTTGCAAGCAGATGCCTTTGTACTCCCCAAATTAGTTCATTGATGTAATATTTTCCTCATCATTTAAAGACTGTTCCCTGTCTGTTGACAGCTCTTTTAGCATTGGGTTCCTCTCCTGGGTGGCATTTAAATTATATTTAAAACTTACAACTTGTTTACATTCACTCTTGAGCCAGAGCCTTTGGTTTACAGGGAAGAATTTGCTGATATCTTTCCTTCTCCCACTGAAAAATTATTGACATTACACTAATTTCTTCTATGACTGCTTATCATTGATCTCTTCAAAAGAGCCGATGATAACACATGCAATCTTAGACTGCTCAGCTTTTGCTTATGCTAAAATCTGAAATCTAAATCAAAGAGATTATAGAAGTATTTTACATTTAGTCTATGCATTTATATACCTAAATGTTGTCTGATTAAAAAATGAGGTGCATAATTTTTTTAAAAGCTTCTCTTATTTCTTTCAGCCATATGGTGAGAGAGAGAGATATCTATCATATATTATACTCTAGACAATAAAACTGAGCTGTGACTACTTTTCTTTAGGAAAGAATTAAAAGTACTTGTGCATCCAGTAAAACTAATGGGAAAAGAAGAAAATTAGACATCACAAAGCTAAAATATAGACATCTTGGTCTACCTAAGTAAGGCCTTGACATGAAATATTTGATACAGAAATACTAATGGAAGATTAATGATCACTTATAATGTAAAAACAGTATTATTTCCCAATGTTCTCAGTATACAGAAACAAATATGGCTATACTTTTTTCATTCAAACTAAATCTAAGTTCCTATGCTTGATCATGTTGATGTACATTATCCACAAAAAGCAAAACAGCTTTTGCATAATGGGGACAACAAGGAATCTGACAAGATTTTTTTTCAGTAATTAAATATTTTGTGAAAAAATACATGTATTCTGATGTAAAATCTTCATTCATCTCAAAAGACTCATAAATTTTCAAGTACCACAATAAATTCAAATTAGCAAAATTACAGGGATTCCATTTTCTACAGTGTTTTCCAAATGTCACCCAAGGCTGCCATAATTTAATTATGAATCTGTTTTGAACTCATTTATTTTCAACTCATTAGATGTTTGGTCTTCAAAATTAAATTGTAGAAATAAAAAGCTTACTGGTATGCTTCACCTGGTTGTGAAACAACAAATGCGTGGTTAACACTGTCTTGTGGGCACAGGAGAGTTCTCTGTTTTACTATGATATCCAACAATGTGACCAAATGCCTCCCAGAAATTTAGAATTAGAAATGCAAAGGTTAGATAAAGTTAAAGGTCACCTCCCTATAGGCAAGAGGGGGCCACCTCCCTACCAAGTCTCTAGCAGACCTGCTTCCCCAGGGCACATCATAAAAGTAATTTACTGACAACTCACCTTACAGGGGTCATTTGGGGCCTCAAGTCTTCTGGAATTCACTTTTAAGAAGCATGATTAAGTGGGGACAACTATCAGCCCTAAAGTATTTATGCTGAGAACAAATGTCTGTCAGAATTAAATTCTTTGTGTGTGGTGGTTTCAGACTTAAAAAAGATGTGTGCCCTGATGAAAAGCACATATATTCTATTCACCAAATTAAATCTTAGAATGAATATTGGTTAATTGATTTATTAGGTCTTAAAAAAAATACTGCAGAAATCCAAATAGAAAATACAGCCTAACAGAAAGGAGAATGCATTTACCAAATTAATAAAGGAAAAACACATTAGGAGGAAAAATGCATTCACATTATTTTGAAGAAAAACGGAAATGCCACTTAAACCAGAAAGTTTTTTTTTTTGGCAAGAAAAATGATTTCCTGATTAAAACAAATCTCCTGCTTTTGGTGTTTTTAATAATTTTGAGATGAAATATTAGGTTTAATATTTGGTAGAGATGACTTTTCCACATTTAATTGCTAAAAGTTAAAATATGTGTGAAATGGACAAAGTTAAAACAGATTATCTGACACCGTGTGTGGGATACAGCTCTGATCTATACAGTGCATGGAAACGAAGCTGGTACTTTCAATTGCATAGCACACATCTCAGTAATAACAGGGGATGAGGCATACTATTTCAAGGAACACCCACAATGAAAATTATTCTTTCCAAACAGAATTGTTTTGGAATAAGTTAGGTTAATTGGCACCATGGGATTTCTCTCAAGGGAACACAGAGCACAGAAATCCTTACATGTGCAAGTAAAATGATCAAGCGTTACCCTCTTTCCCTTTTTAATTCTTCACATCTAGTTGGCTCTATCCACAACCAAATTAACTTCTGTAGATTTTATGCATATAGAAATGCAGGCAGTTCTTGGCTAGCTAAGCTTACAGCCCAAAAGACTGTTTTGCTAAGCAAGCGTATTTGTTCAATGGCCAAAAACAAAAAGTAAATCCACTGAGGATACCTGGGAATATTCTACTTTTGAGAGTGAATTATGGGTACTTTATAAATAAGGTCCTTCTTTTTAAGTTAAAAAAGTTAGAAATTCCCTACAACAACACTTGCGTAATTATTATAATATTTATAATAGTAACTACTAGTGGTCTATATTTTGTATTCCATCCTCTGACTTCAAGACACCTGGTGTTTGGCCTCTTCTATGCTAATTCCAAGTAAAATTATCCTTTTAAAATATGGTCATCTGAATTCCTTGTGCATTTCCCAAGGTATAACGTGTGTGTGTGTGTAATTCAAATAATCTTTAGTTGTGGTTACCATTTTCATGAATTACCATTTACAATGGCAATGTAAATGGCATAGAGAGAGCTCTCCTATGTACATTACCACAATTTGATATTTTCCACAATTTACAACCTTTCAACGGACCCATTAAATGGCCTACATTGCTAATATACTGGGCTTCAAAAATTTGCACTTTAAAATTCTGGGAAAGGTTTAAATTCGGGAAACACCATGTGTAAAAGTGCTTACATTTAATAGGGGAAATTGCTAAATATTAAACTGAAAGTTGGAACTGAAAGGAATGTCAGATATTCTTGACCCTCTCATTTTACAGATGAAGAAACTGAGGCTCCATGTAGTAAAATAACCGACCTACAGGTACAAAGCACTTCACCTCAGAGCTGGAATTAGAATTCAGGGTTCTACTCTAAATCCCTGCTTTCACCTTGGCCCCTTGTAGTCTATTCTCAACACAGCTGCTAGGACCCTGCTAAAAAAGTTGAAGTCAGATCTTGTTACTCTTCTGCTCAAAACACTCTAGTGATTCCCCATTCACTCAGAGTAAAAGCCAAAGACCCGACATTATCTGATACCTACTATTCTCCTACATCAACAGAGACCCTCAATTGACATCTCATTCCTTCCTCCTACCTTCTCTTCCTTCACTAAGTTCCATAATGGTCTCCCTCTCCCAGAACACCAAGCAGTGCCCACTTCAAGGTCATTGTATATCTTCACCTTCAACCCTGGAACTCTGAAAACTTCTGGCCCTGTTACCCTTACATACTCAAGACATTATCCTGTCATGAAGTCTCACTACTTGCTGAGTTGTTGAAGCTTTTACATGTTGTAGCCAAGTGCTAATGAACATACGAAAAGGCGATTGCACCTATTTGTCAGTGTCGTGGGTCCCATACATTGGGGGATGCTGACTGGGTGTCTGTATCATTAAAAAGGGGAAAAATGCAGAATAAAGCAAAGCAAGCCCCACATTCTCTGAGCCTGGGCAAGTCTGGAGTAGTCATCCACTAATCACTTCTCTTCACTATAATTCTCTTAGAAACAATTGGACACTCTACTACTCTCTATTTCAGTTTTAGATCTAGAAAGGACCTCAGGAATCATTTAGTCCAATCCTCTGACTTCAAAGATGAGGACACAGAGATCTCAGAAGATTAGGTAGATTGCTCAAAGTCACACAACCACTTTATGGTAAAACTGGTGCCATTGTATTGGCAGTAGATGAGTGCTATGGCCACAGCAGGGATTAGTTTTGATGTACACACCTAACCAAGTTGGGATATTAGAATACATGACAATGTTGATAATTGATGTTGTCACCAGAAGTCTTACTTAGTAGTGCCTCTAATAATTAACTCTTTGCAAAGGAAGAAGTTGACCTGGTTTATTTTTTCTTTTTGCCCAGGAGTTTTATATGTATCAGCATTCAATCAAAACCAAAAAAAAAGAAGAAAAAAAAAAATCTCCTTGGACAAGGGGACACTGCCTTTAGAGCGATCACTTACGCAATTAAGGAACTATGCAAACTCTTGGGTAAGTCATTTTGGTGGAACTGTTCACATCACTGTGGTCACAAAAAGCCTAACCAAGATCAGCCCCAGGGTGATGTGCAGAGAAATCCTGGTACAAATGCATATTAATGTTGTGGAGTCAATGTGATCATCCAAATCCCTGGAGATTTAAACAGAAGTTTTGCTAGTGACACAGGGAAAAGCCATACATTGGGTAAGACAGAGAAGGAGATTGGTGGCATTTTCAACCTCGGGTCACTTTTTTGAACCCCATGTAGGCTACTACTAATTGATAACTCAGGACAGATGTGTGGTGACCTATGTGTGGAGGGAAGTTGGTTCAAGTTTTGTTTCACTTTTCTTGAACAGGTGTGTTCACATCCACAAAGATGTTTCCACTGTCAGAAACTCAACACCAAATATTTCATAGAAAGTCTAAAACTTTAATGGAAATTAAATATGCTTTTCTTTTTATCCTCTTAAAACTAGCACTTTCCTGATTTTTTCCAAACTGAAAAATCTTTCTTCACACTGAAGACGTGATCCCCCACTTTTTTTTCCTTTTTCTTTTTTTTGTTTTTTTCTTTGTTTCTATCCTACCCCCCTTTTTTATTTAGTGAATTCTTCTGAACAGTTTCAAACTGTTGGCTACGGGTTCTTGGAACAGATGTGTCTTCCCTATCTAGAAATAGCTTGAGGGCAGATGTAATTTTATTTAAATTTGTGATCCTTTTGGATCAAAGGTGCTTAAGGATAAGAGGCTGGTTTTGAAACAGCTTATTAGAATTTTTTAAAAAAGAATTTAGCTATTCTTTAAGATAAAGCCAGAATTTTTGATATTTGAGTATTTGAAAAGAACATTCTCTTCCCAAGAATTTTGTGGTCACATATAAAACTTAAAATCCCTTTTCATATTGATTTATTTTTATATTAGGCTCAGTTTATTGGGTTCATTTTTACAATCACATTAAATAATTTCAACTACTAGCAATGATGGAATAAATTTAGATCAAACTCATCAATGTTCTGCTTTTCTGTTCATGTCCTACTACATACAGTATGTATGACAGAACAATTAACATATATCTTCAGCAAATCATTATTCTTTGACGATTTTCTGTGACCTGATATTTAGGTCTGAGGAATTACATAATATTTTTTAAATGAGTGAATGGATGAACCTAAAATTTAATTGGATATAGCATGCCTAGTTTGGAGTAAAATGGAAATTCACTAGATAAAAGATTCAAAATTTACCTCTCTTTTAATAGTAATTCCCAAGAGCCAATTAAGACACACTACTATGCATTGTCATCTGGTATCATAAAGCCATGCAGGGATAAAAAAAAAAAAAATTACATGACTCATAGAAAATTTCTCAAGGTTTTCTCATAACATATTACAGAATGCTCTCAATAAATAAATAGAATATTAGTTTTCAAAGTACATTTCGATTGAAAAATCCAAAGATGATTTTAATTTCTGGCCAATGATCATTTTTTAAAAACACTTTAGAATCATCCCAATTCTGGCCACTTTGAAATTATGATAGTTCACTATAATTACAGACTTCAACATCACTTGGCTAACCATCAATCGATGAATACTAGCAACAAGTACACTAAAATGTAAAAACAAAAGAAGTCTGTTAAAAGCAAAATGCTACATATACTTCAAAATTGCTCTTAGAAAGGTCGACATAAACATGCTTATAGATTTAGGAAACCTTTAGCTGTTGAGTCAGTATTCTAGGAAAAGGGTCCATTGTGGCCTGGAATCAGAGCAGGAGGTAGTGGAGGCCATTGGGTTTTGCATATTCTTAGTACCTGAATTCCAGCCCGTTTCAGTGATTTGTTTACTGCAGTTTGCTGTTGCTGTTCTTTAACATTAAAACCTTACTTTAAAGTTCCCTCTTCTCTAACTTTATGGCAAATTTTACTGATCTGTTTTTTGTTTTGTTTTTGAAATAGTTTGTTGAGGAATACACTGTCTGTAATATGACATTACATGTTAATTTTATAGCAAATTCATCCATTCCTGAGATTCTAAATCTGTGCTTTGAGAGCAATAGTAGTTGCTAGTGGGCAAAAATATGTGCCTTCTTACTTTTCAGTCCCAGTGTATTTCCTTTGCAAATCCTACAATTTATTAACACCATGGCAGATTGACATAAACCATGGTCCAAAACAAGCACAAAGAAAGACCAACATTACTATAATATCCAGATTGAGAAAAACTACCATGAAAGCAAGGAAATTCTGATGAAAGGTTGTTTCCATACTTATGGATCAGCAGCTTTGTGCTTAATCGCCGTTAGGCATGAGCTCTGAGAAACTCTGGGACCGGGGGCTCTTGCACAATGAGGTAGGTAGCAATGCCATACATTTAATGTTAAAAAGGTGATGTTGTAAAAATGAACTTGATCTTTTTCTCTACTGATACATTTAATTAAAAATATATTCCAGTTTTATGTTTTTGAGTTTTATCCCCCTCCCTCCACAGCACACACACATACAGCAATATAACTTTGTTTCCATGGGACTGCCATATAATTTTGGTGCCCATGCTAACATGATCACAAATTCTCCATAAATTTTCATTCAAACCCATTTTAAGCGGTACTGTGTAAATACCGGGGAGTACAGTGAACAATGGCCACTAGAGCTTGTGGGTCATTCTGGGGGTGGGAGTGTGTTCCTTTCCTTTCCTCCTTTTCATGATGGATGGTAAAAACAGCTATCGTTTACAAAGTGTGGAGATCCTGCATGTAAAGTGTTAGGTGTGGCCTTAGGCACGGCCTTTTATCACCTCTAGCCTACAGACGAAGAAACTGTGCCTAAAGACATTGAGCAACTTGTGCCAAACAACCAGTGGTGGTAGGTGCAGGGACTAGAACCCTGGGCTGGCACCCAGGCCCTCAGCCTCCTCACTGTCCTGCCAGCCAGGACTAGCAGCACTGAGGGTGCTCCTACCAACCATCGCCAACCTCTGTTTATTGAGCACGCTCTTCAGTATTTCCTCCTCTGCTGCTCTGCCGATCAAAGCCCATACAGCAGTAGAGCACCATGGCTCAGAGGATACTGTCAGACAATCTGCATTTGATTCCCAGCTTTAGAACTCTCTACCCATGTTATCTTATGCAGTTTACTGAACTTCTAGATCTTAGAGTCCTTGACTGGAAAATGAGATAGTAATACCTACCTCACAGAGTTACTTAAGAATCACAGAGGGAATCTGTGTAATGGCTTAACAAAATAAGTGTCTAAAAAGTGGTGGTTATCACCAATAAGAAAGAAGACCAGAGTATCCCTACTTACAACATGACTCAACTGAAGACTAGCCTCAGGAAAGAAAAGCTATTGAATATCTCTGCGCAGAACTGCTGTGCTACCCGGATCACCCAGAGACAGCTTTCGATGCTTGATATTTCCCTTTCATTAGGCAACATAGCCACTGGAAAGCAATGACAACTGCCACACCAGTGTGCATTCTCTTTTCTCTTTCTAGTCAGAGATAGTCTGTAGGAGATGGTGGATACCATGTCCCCTGAGATGTTTTTTTAAAGGTGGCAGAGACCTCCTCTAGGGTTTAGAAATCTAGGGTCCGGTTTCTTGGCTTTTCACTTATTTTAAATGATTACAATAAGACTGCTTAGATTTCCTTTGCCCTTCACATCTAAGATGAATATAAACACATAAAAACTTTCCTGTGTGACTTCTGGGACCTAAAATGAGAAGGCAGGCCTTTTTCTACTCAAATTGTAGAATGTTGTATACACCACTCCAGCTTCTGCTACAGTAAAAAACATGAGGCACAACGGAAAATAATTGGTAGATTAAACTGTCTTAAACTGCATCCATCATGTATATGTACATTTGTATTTATTTAGTAAAAGATTTTATCAATAAAATAGCAAGTGCCAGAATAATGAAATTAACAATACTAGAAATGAAAACTAATTTAACCAAACAGAAAATTACACTGAGAGTACTTCACATTATTAAGAGGCTTTTTGCTTTATGAAAAATAATTTCCTTCTGTGAGCATTCATAGATTTAAAATGAGATTAAATTTATTTAAAAATTGAAAGCAGAGTACAAGGCATTTTGATATAGAGTGCCAGCAAAACTCAATATAGTTGTGTTCAAACCACACTATTACTACCTTGATATTAAAAAAGAACTACAGCAAAAAATTTTACTTGCAGATGGACATTTTGTTTATATTTCAACTTAATGGTTTGGAGCTGGAATTTTAAATTACAAAAAAAAAGGAGGTGCTTAAAATTTTCTATCTTTGTATAGACTATTCAGTTAACTTTCTACCACTTTTATAATAAATTTACTTAGCATTTATTTTTACCACTGTGGCAATTCTCTTTTAGATGAGGTGTAATAGCATATAACTTCTACTGCAGTCATTTGGTAGGCCAGAAACTTTTAAAATGTCATCTGCGTGAAAATATTCCAGAATGGTGATTCTTCCCTTGTAATATTTAACACATATATGTTGCTGCTTTCTTTCATCCAAACACACTTTTGTTCAACTTTTGAAGCTGAGTTCTCACGTTCCTAGGGAAGCATTTGCTATATGGGCCAATCATGACCATACGTATAAATGCACACTATGTTTCCAATACTTCTTCTGAAAAGTAAATTGCTTCTCACTCTTCTGCCTCGACTCACTTCACTTGAGCGCAAGTGCACTAACATTTCATAACTGCCACAGGATTGCAAGTTAAAGACCGAGAAACACGTGAAAGGTTACGTCTCTGACCAACTTCAGAAAAATTGAACATCCTTCCCCATGGACTGATGAGCACTTGGATTTCACTAAACTTTCAATGCTCATAATTATGCATGTGATTTACAAGCATGTGAAATCAGAGGCTGCCCCGTCGGGGCTTGCCCTGAGGACCCTACGCCCTCCTCCACATGCTCCTGTGACTCCCGGGCACCCGGGCCACTGTCTCTCAAGAGCCCCACCTCAATGGGCTCAGTCACCCGGACAATCAGCAGCTTTCAGCCTTATGTCCTCTCCTCCCCTGGTAAAAAGACTGCCTCAAAAAGCATCTTTTGAAAGGAGGATCCAACTAGACAGAGAGGGACAGGAGTCCAGTGACACTTGTTCCAATGATAGACAAGTCTTTCAGCTTTGTCTGCTGCATGCTGCAATTCGAAAGGGCTGCTGTGGGTGTGAGCTTCTCTGTCCAATGACCGCTCAGGAGAAATGAGTGGCAGAGGATGGTACTTGTCAGTTTCCTTGAGGGGCCACCCTGTAGGTGCCAGGTGCAGGCTTGTCTGAATTTCTGCACACATGCAACACTAAGTCTGACTTTCTCATTCTTGGTGAAGTTCACTGAAATTACACTAGAGAACCTTCTGGAATCCTTGTCATTTTCTAACAAGAATTTGCAAATATAGTAGAAAACTATGTTTTTTAGGAACAGAAACAATAACAATTTTGCCAATTCACTGAGTACCAGATTCCAGAGAGGAACAAAAACAGGAAAAACGTTCAATTTAATGGGTAAAGTGATTACCCAATTAGACCAATTAGAATTAATTGTTGAGATTTTTAAATACCATTTTTTCAAAGTTTTATATCGAGTCTTGCATGCTGCCAGAGTTGTCATCTCTCCACTCAAAATGGACAAGTATATGTAAATTACAAAATGTACAGGACAAATAACAACTGGTGACCAACCATTTACTCTCCATGGTCATTTTACTAATAGGATTGGATGCAGACTGGGCAGAGAAAATGTGTCTCATTCAACAAGTAACCAACCCAGGGCTTTGGCTCAATAATCAGTGGCTCTCAAATCGGATACACATTGAAATCACCTGAAAGGTTTAAAAGGGTACCCACGCCTGGGTCTCAGCTGCAAAAAGTCTCATTTCATTGGGTCACT
Organism: Cabassous unicinctus; assembly: GCA_029593785.1. NCBI lineage: Eukaryota > Metazoa > Chordata > Mammalia > Cingulata > Chlamyphoridae > Cabassous > Cabassous unicinctus. Next base: position 3,322 of record JAQZBX010040348.1, on the reverse strand, counting down.
GGAATTTTTGAAAGCTCCCCAGGTGTTATCACGCGCAGCCATTAGCTATTATTGAGGACCACTGGTCTGCCATTCCCAAGGACATCAGACAGATGAAGTTCATCCTAGTATTTGCCAGAAATTCTGATTCAGCATTCAGGTATGTGCTCAATTTAAAGATTTCACATCTCTAATATCTTAAAGAAGTTTCCCTCCTGGATATAGATAGTACAATTTTTAAAATTTCCCCCTTGAGAGTAAACAACCACCACAATAACAATAATAATAATGTGCACACACACACTAAAGACTTAAAAATTTGTTTATCAGTTTGACACCTGGGTCATTCCTCTGGTGTCAGTATTAGTGGTTAGCTTGTGTAAGATACTATCACCAAGACCTATCAAAGCACTACATATTTTTAAAATATACCTCTGAGTCACTTTCTACTGGGTAACTGAACAAAGCTTGGTCTTCTAGGGTGAATGAAATTCTCTCTTTCTAAATTAAATAGCAGTTAAATTTCATATGGCATAGAATTTATTCCATAAATCTCATCTCCACAACATATTTCCTATAAAGAAAAGAAGTCACTTCTTTAGCTTCTGCTATGCATGATTGCATATGACTTTTGCTTGATGAAAGTCTCCAGGTTAACAATTTAGGCAACACAATCTGGGTGTTCAAAAATAAGATATAGTATTTTCAGATTCCCATTTAGGGAAGAGCTGTCCAGGTTCCATAAACAACTGGCTCTTTAAAATGGTATCCCTCTGAATTATCTTTAAGAATCAGGACTGGTAAAGGTTTAAAAGGATCAACAACATCCCAGCTCCTTGCCATAAGAAAGGTCAACCTTTTATCATGTGACAGAAATTACTGTCAATTCTTAACTGACAATTTCAGAGAAGAATTTTCAGATTTCCTTATAGCTATCTCTTTATATCTGATTTAATATATTCATGAATGGTCGTTAATGAACGTCATGGGGTGATCTCTACTGTGGATTGCATGGTTTTTGTTTCAGACTTATACAGGTTTAGCATATATTATCAATTCTGTGATCTGAATATTCCAGTCAATATTTTGGTCTGTTAAAACAGCTTTATGCTCTCTCTTAGGATTTTAAAACTAAAAAAGTAGAGAAGATATAATACACATAATAGTTTCTGAAAATTCCTATTTGCATTATTTATGTAAAATGATTGTCCACAAACACAGAATACTGCGATGAACACACTAACTATTCATACATCAAAGAAGCCTGAAAAAATTACAGTAATTTTTTTTTTTACTTCAGACGTCTCTGTGGGACATACCACCAAAATTAATAGTATGATCAACTCATGAATGCTGGCATCTGCCCCATAATACGGACAGTAGCCTCTTCTAACATTTTCCATCTATTACCTGCAATAGGGAGTTCCATGGGGACTGAGATAAAGGCCAATTTTAGCATAACCTACTGGAGGTAATAAATATGTGGTTCATTGCTCACTGTGAACACTCAAATATCCATGCAATAGATTCCTATCTTACTGACATAGCCACTGCCAAATACTAAGGGAATTCAAAATATTGTACTTTAAAATGTCATATTGGCTCACTAAAATAACAGGTTTTGAACTTTTTTTTAAGCCACAGAAGGCTTGGTCCAATTTATACAAAGGAGTCCAATTTATAAAACAGGAAAATTGAACTGTACTGGGAAAGAGGGTTGTACGGGTTTTGCAGAATTCCTAGAGGCCTGCAGAACACACTTTGATAACTATGACACTAGTATATCCTGGCTTGCACAATTTTATTGCATGATGAAATGTCTCAGTGTCAGAATAGATAAACTCTCATTCAGTATCCCAATGAACAGATGTAAATTGAAATAGAGGGAGTTTAAAGTAATCCCAATTAAAAGGAATTCATTCTTAGGGGGAGGGGGTGGGGTATATGGGAAGCCCCTATATTTTTGATGTAATATTTATGTAATCTAAAGCTCTTTTAAAAATAAAGGAAAAAAATGTAAAAATAATTTTAAAAATTTTAAAAAGGAATTAATTCTTTAGAAAGTTAAACCAGAAATAAGAACTTCTTGGTTTTTGACTTCTTACCAAACAAGTTTTTAAGTATTTTGAGCCAATTTCTTACTTCTACATTTTAATATACATATTTCTTTAATGCTAACATTTTTACTCAATTAATATTTGAAAACTATATATTATTCTCTCAAATATTTGATAATGTATTATATTTTAAAGCACATTGGCAACGTGTAGCATGGTGCATTTCAATGAACTTGGTAGTACTCCTATGAATGAATATTAAGGAAGTCATCTGTGATGAGGTTAAATACATATGCACAAGAATGATACAAAATATTATTTACAATGGCAAAAAAATAAGGAAATAGGACACCCAAATGAGATTTAAAACTAAGTTTTTGAGTAAAGTTTCCACACCTGGGAGAATACTCACAACATATTATTATGTGAAAAAAGAAGGCTATAAAGATGTATATATGATTTGATTTCAATTTTACTTTAAAGCTGCTTAAGGAAAAAAACTTGGAAGAAAATATTTTCTTCTTTGTGTGCTTCTATATTTATGAATATGTCTTACCTTTGTAGTCAGGAAAAATTAATTTAACTTTAATATAATAACAAAAATACATGAAAAAGTTAATAGTGTTTTTCCATAATTGATAGATTAGAGTTGATTATCACTTTTTGATACTTTATTCAACTTTTTTATATAGAGTATGTTTTTCTTTAATAGTAAGAAAATAAATAAGAAGATAAATAAAAAGAAAGGAGAGCTCTTTCTTTTTATTTATCTATATTTTCTAATTTTTCTTCAGTGAAGATGGATTACCCGTGTAAAAATAAAGACGAAATGAACCCCGAGGCCATCAGAGTAGCCAGGCACCTCCTGGCTGCCCTGAGCCCTGCTGCGCTGCTCACCCGGAGCTGGTCGGGGAGGAATGCCCGGGAAGGGGGCAGCCCTGGGACCCTCACCCTGCGTGTCCCTCTCAAGTCGCCCACTTGCGAAACGCGGCCAGGGGGACGCCGCTCCCCTGCGCAGAGGCCCGCGTGCGAAGGGATGTTGCCTCCTGCCGGCGCCGCCTGAATGCGCCGGTGCGCCCTGGCACCCCAGCCAGCTCTGCCACAGCCTGAACCAGCCGGCAGCACTGCTCCCGGCCTCCTGGCCCCCAGAAATTATATGAGATCATAAAAGCTTGCTGTTTTCAGCTGCTAAGGTTTGGAGGAACTTGTTATGCAGCAATCCTTAACTCATGCAGACAGAGCAATAAATTCATTGGTTTTTTATTACAAAAAAAAAAAAAAAAAAA